>VZSF01006330.1:105911-281906 GCA_013398295.1 Chionis minor
ACACCTGGTCCCCAGGCTCCTCCGAGCCCCGCGGGGGGGCCCGGCCCGGCGGAGGTGAGCCGAGCGTTCCCGAAACTCCCGAGGGATCGGCCTGGTGGGGGGGGGTTTAAAAGGCCGGGAGGGTTGAGGGCGCGGGGGACGGGGAGCGGAGCGGGGGGATCCCGGTGGGAGCCGGGTCAGTCCTGGTGCCGTCTTGTGGCAAGGGCGGGGGGGGCGGGGGTCGCGACACACACATCGCTGCCTGCACACGTGCGCCCTGTCCTCGCACCGAAGCGCCTTTTTCTTCAGTTTTTCTCCTGAAAACCAGCTCCCAGCCCAGCCGCCCTTCTCCCAGCGACCAAGGCGTTGTCGGTCCACAGCATGCCTAAATCCAGCTAACTCGGGATGCCTTCGCTTTTACACAAATCCCTCGGTGTATGGGATGCAGGGCTGAACTTTGAGAGAGAAAAAAACCCAAACAGTGTTAACAACATTTGGGAGCTTTGTCAGGTTTTGCTTGTGGATGGAGAAAAACGTAAACTCTTAAAACGGTATCTCCGGCACGCTACGGTGTTGTAAACTGGGCACAAACTGGTGGATCTTGCCTCGAGTTTGGGTAACTTTAATAATTTTAACTGAGGAACGAACACTCTCTTCCATAGAGACGCAAGAGAAGAGGGATTTGCAGCTTCCAATATGGTAGCTTTTGCTAATCCACAGACCTGTTAAGTTTCACAATAAAACCTGTCAGTCTTGCCCCGCGTCTGGGCGCAGATTTCGCAGGCTGGAGCAAGGTCTTGTGTGGGCCAGCGGTCAGGGCTGCTCTTACTGAAGCTTCGCTGCCTTTACAACATGTAGTACGTACAGAGCGCGCTACGGCAAACTGCGGCGCGTGGTTTCAGATCCGTACTGAACTGCTGCCTTGTCAAAATGCAGTAGTAGTGTATGCCTTTGAAAATGTCACTTTTTTTCCCCCCTCTTTGTTTGCCTACACTTACTTAATATGCAAAGGGAGTCTTGATTCTTAGTTACTGGAGGTTTTGTTTACTGAGCAGGTTTCCAATTTCTCCTACCTGTTGGGACTTCTATTTTTTTCTTTCAATTGTTTAAGCTGGGTGGAGAAAAATTGCTGGGCCTTTTGCTTGTGTAGTATTTGATGAATGGCAAAAGTCACAGGTCTCGGTTGTTAACTGCGCATAAATATTTTGTTCCTTTTTCTGCTCATATGGTATTAGTGGGAGTTGACCTCGTGGTGGTTTTTCTGTGGCGGAGACAGTGTTGGGTTTTGTGAATATTTGGGGTAGGGAGTCAGGAGCTGCCATTGTGAAGCCTTGGGCTTGCTGGTAAACTGTCTTCTCTTTCCTCCGTAGGTAGAACAGGGAAGTTATCCCATTTCATAAAGTACTTGAAGCCTATCTGGTAAAAGCTGCATTTAAGCAGGAGGTTTTATGGCTAGTATGTTGTCTGGCTGACTTGTAAAATGGGCTCGGTACATCCCTGTGTGTCTGCAACATGGCATTCATTGTCTAATGGGTACAAGTCGTCATAGCCAACACCCAGCAGAGATAAGGTTGCCAAAGAGTTTCAGTTTGTAAGTTCCTCCTTACTGTGCAGGTAAATTTCCAGCAGCCCATTTAACGCTTAAGGCAAAAGTGCAAGGAGACCTACACGCGCTTCGGCGTGTTTTGGGATGCGTTTGTGTCACTGTTGGTTTGGTTTTGCATTCCTTAAACTTGAGCAGAAAGTTTTTAGCTGTCTAGTTCTGTGGCAATGAAGGATCCTCTTGGTCCCCATTTGTGTTTAGTTCCTGTTTCCTTATTTACAGAAGAAAAAAATGAGTGACTTCTTGGCACTTTGGCGGTTGAATTGTCTGTTGTAGCGAGACCACTGGAAGTTTAGAATATATAGAAAACAGTTTTGTAGGCAGTAGAAGACTCATTTCTGACCTGCTTGGGCTGGGCGATCTGTAGTTTTGTCGGAGAAGCTGAGTTGGTTTGTGTGGAGTGGGGAAAAAATATAAAAAATAAAAATCACACCTCTTAGCTGACATGTTTGTGTCATGGCAAAGCGTCTTAGCTACGTGAAGAGAGGAGAGCTTTTCTACGCTTCGTGTCAGGCAGCATAACGATGCCAGGAAATCCCCTTAGCATTGCTACGGGGCTTTTTTTGATTATAGCCATAGCAGCAGAGTCCGTAGCGTAGAGATGGCTGAAAGAGGGTTTGTTACAAGCAATGTTCTGCGATACTAAAGCAAAGTTCTGCCTGCGGTTTTGCTTTGGCCAGGAGAGAGCAACTGAAGAAAAGTTGCTCGCAATTAGCCCAAGTTGGCAGTGAATGAGTTTCAAAGCAGTTGAGAACCGTGGAAGGGGGTTGGTATTTAGTTTTTACCACTTCTGTTTTCCTGCAGTCTTAATTTCTTTGCATTAATTTTAATAATTTAACATAACTTCCAAGGTGTGTTTTTTAAAATACAGCCATGTTTCTTGGGCTGCCAGGAATGGTCAGGCAGCGATTCCTCTAGAGCCTCAAAAGCATATCCTTCCAGATTCCCCTTCTCTTTCGTTATTCCTCTTTCTTCGGGTCTTGACCGATCCGCTGCTCGTTCCTTGCTTACTGTGGTGATTAGGAAGCTCCTCCAAACACAGCAAATATTTTTATTTTGTGGAATGTGCGTTGCGTGGACGCTCCACTGCATTCGTACCTGGCTAAACGCGTTATAACCGTAAGGCTGGGGTGCAGGGAGAGAAGGACTGGGGTGGTAGTAGGGGATGTAGATGGTTGCCCACATACAGTGTGGTCGCGTGAGGGTAGTTGCATCAGACCGAGCAGCTTGGAAGGACAGAGCATCTGCTCATTACTTTTGAGTCATCGGTGCGCTTTGAGAGATGGAATTTGAATAAAGAAAGGTGAGTGCGTTGTCCCGACCGCAGTCATCTTGGCGAAAGAGATTTTTGGGAGATAACGCAAGAGCTCAGAGAAGAAAGAGGTGGCAGCACTAGAGCCAGACTCTTTGAGGGGTGGGAGGGGATGGAATGGATGGGAAGGAACACAGAGGGAGTCAGGAGGACATGACCAGGGATAATTACTTGATACTTTTACTGTAGGCGGCCATTTGTTCTGTATAATTTAGGTAGGTGTTTATGTAACTTTTAATTACCAGCTGCCTGTTTTTCTGTTTATGAAGGTTGTGATTTTACTTTGTTGCAAAATAACTGTCGTCTAGCAAGTTGAGATATCTATGCAAGAATGTGAAAATGTTGTTTGTTTGGGGTTTTTAATCAATGCAGCACACTCGTGATCCTTGCTATGATACTTCACGTGCCGTGTGCTAGGAAACATCCATGGTAGTGGAAGAAAGTTATGGAAGGGCATACTTGTACTTGCGCTTCTCGTGGGTGTCAGTTTGAGAACTGAAATTCCAGTTTCAGAGGTTTAATGCTTGTGTGAGTCTTGTGCAGGAGATGAAAAACAGATAATTCTAGCTAATGACTTTGGAGATATCTTACATGGGCCTGCATGTTTTAGGGGCTCGCCTGACAACCGTGAGGAACGTAGTCCCTTTTCAGTGCCTGCTATTATATTTTGGGCACTTGAAGTACGAAAACAGTACAGGTAATTTTCCTTCTAGTGCTTCTTGCTTGTATTGTCCGGGAATGGTGGGGTCCCTTGCTTTAATTTTACTGTCTTTGGGCTGTGAAAGGAGGGCTTGCGAGCCCAGGCTGCCCTAGAGGATAGACCTTCAGGATGAAACGGTCGTCTTGGTCTATTGTTTTTTATTACTCCTTTAACCTAATACTGGCTCTCTATGTGCTGTGTTATGCACTAGCTTTATAAGATCAAGGTGTGGCGGTTGAGAACAATATTTATTTTTTTTTTAATTGTTGCATTCCATAGGTTGCTTCAGCAATTGCGGAGAGTTGATTATCTTCTATTTTTTGAAGAATGGTGATGAAGCGCAGTAGGTAGATGTGAGATGGCTGCTAACACGTCCGGTGCGAACACAGGGATACACTTAGCATCCCGTTATGGTCAGATAAGCACAGCAAGGACCTGGCTGAGGTTTGGTGAATGCTGTCTGGCAGAGTTATTATGGTGAAAAGTAAAGATGTCCAGATATGACCTTGAGTCTGGAAAATGTAGCATAATTGCTGTCCTCCTGGGATAGAAAAGCCTTATCTACTTAGAGGTTTGAAAGTTTTACAGTTACACTGTTGAGATTTTCACTTGCCTCTGCCGCATGCTGGTGATGTGATGGTAATAAAAGGCTTATCCTGTCTTTTTAAAAGCCTGCTTTCCAGAATTCTTTTGGAAAGACACGGTCATGTTATTTTAATGTGAATATTCCTATTAGTTGGCAGAAATGTTGTTACATTCCTATAGGCGTGTGAAATCCCATGGACAGGAGGGGGGCTTGAGTTTGCCTGGTGACTGGACCAGAGCCCAGGGCTCTAGTGGCAGTCTCTCCAGCAGATTTCACCCAAGGATTGGAGTCTCCATGATTCATTTTTAAACTGGCTGACTTGTCTGTAGATGTTGTAAAAAAAAAAAAAAAAAAAAAANGAGACTCTTAGGTATTGCACAGAAAAGTGAAGTAGTTGTTGTTGTTTGTAAGTTTGTTAAATATTTTTTGCCCTTTTTATGTTCTCTATTGGCAGCAACTTTGGTGTTTTCCTCTTTTCCTTTTATTCCTCCCCACTAAACCCCCCGTGCCCTGCTGTAGCACATAATTTGTCAGGTATTTGGCATTTATTTTGTATGTTGAGCTCATTTGTATCAGAAAATGTTTGATGCTTACTGGCAGAGACTTGTAAGTGTGACTTTGGAGAATAAATACTAAGATAAGTCTGCAACATGGAAAAACGTCGGACTTCAGCGTGAGCAAGTTTATGCTAGTAAATAATTACCTTTTCAGCTCTTGAGAGGAATTTACTAGTAACTATCTGCTTGAGATGGAAAATATGGAAGCTGTAATATAAAGGCTGAAAAACAAAACAAACCCCAAAGAAACCTCCTCCGCAAGGATCTTTATTTGTTTTGTATTGTACATCTAAGCCAGCAATTTTTGCAGAACACAAGCTCTTATTTACCCAGAGAAAATTACTGGCCTAGATTTCAGAAGGGCTGAGCACCCATATCTCATTTTGGAGAGCATGGGAGCTGTGGGGCTCTGGGGGCGTCTCTGAATGTCAGAGACCCTCCTCTCCTTTCCCTCCTCCTGGCCACCCTTGTGCTTTTCCTTAGAGCTCGTTCCTAAAGGTGGTCCTCTTTTGGGAAGGGGCAGGAGCTGGTGTTGTGTTTATGTTCTAGAGGATTTGCCAACAGCTCAGGTTTGCCGGCTCCTTGTTTTGCAAACAAAGCAAGGGAGTGAAATTGATGGGGCTGGTTAGCTTCAGCGTGGCCGCCTGGGACTTCATGGCCAGCAGTTATTCTATTAAGGGATGAATGTGTTTCAGGCAGCAGCTCTGTGCTGCCAAGTTGTGGTTTTGGGGTTCTTTACGGAAGAAGCAGAAAGTCAAAAATAGCTTGAGGAGGAATTAGAGATCTGTATGATCCCAGAAATAGGAGACAAAGGTGGGAGGGGGTACATAAGAGAGGCTAAGAGGAGAAGAAACCTGTGAATTGGGGCAATGGGGATTTAAATGTTACGAGACCTTTGCTAACAGAGGTATCGACAGCATTTCATGGCTTTGAGGTCTCTTGGCCATCCTCCCCACCTGGTAGACTTGCCATTACCTGCGGCGGTGACCTAGGATTTTGCTACAGGGAAATACTCTTCTGTAGTTTTTCATACCGGCCTTTCAGGTACCGCTGCAGTTTTCTGATAAGATGTTCTCAAACTTCGGTCTGAAAAGAGATTTCTGGTCATGTGATGTGGGCTCTTAATGCTCTCCCACCACCAGCTTGCCCTGCACAACTCTCTTGGAAATGTGGAGGTAGCTGTTGATGTTTCCTTTGCTGATAGATGGGCAACCAGTTCAGTTGATGTGGAATTGGACACAGCAATGGGTGTCACAGTAGCTCACACAGAGGAGAGGAAGATCTTGGCGTTATTGGATAAATACTGTGCTCACGATAAACGTTTTTGAAAGCCCTTGTTTCAGAATCAGGCCCAGATTTATTGAATTTTTTGTTCCAGATAAAGCTGGCATGTCCAAATCGGAAACATCTACCATTAGATGTATGGGTGCCTGGAAAGCGTAATTAAATCACGCATAAAAAGCATGTGATCTACCTGGCAAAACAGTTGACCTTTTTTTTTTTCCTTAAAGTGCTGAGTTACTGCAGCTGTCAGTGAGTTTCACGGAAGTCGAAAGTTTCCAAAATTTTCAAATCGTGTGTCATTTATTTTAAAATACATAGCTGAAATAGCAGAGTGCGTTTTATTTTGCTGTTGAACGATTTAACTGTTACAGGATTGCGACAAGGTCAGAATTTTCCACTTCCCAGAAACTTATTACTGTCGCCGAAAGATTAGGGCAAAAGAAATCTGTATTTCAGCTTCACCCTGAATTTGAAAGCACATTCTGCATACAGGCAGTCAACTTACATTATTAGCTACATACATCTGTTACAGAACAACAGAGAACTGTAGTGATCTCAAAAATAACACTTTAAAGTGGGTGTCTGAAAACTATTGTTGAATTTGAATATGTAACAGCTAACTGATGGCGTTATACATAATGTCAGTCAATATGAAAACATGTTTTAAAAAAATGCAGATAGCTATTTTTGAACAGGTGATGTTGATATATATTTCCTGGTGGTGGGGGTCTGACATCTGTGAGCGATGTGTTTGTTTTTGGGAAGTAAGAATCTCAAGTGATGAATTTTTGTCAGCTTTGCTTTCCTGGTGTGTTTTTTATATTTTCTGTTTATACTTTCTGAATTATAGGGAAGTCATATTTTTTCTTAGGTGGCCTGTTTCAGTCATACAGTGTGTTTTGGAGTCAGTAAAACTGTTGGCTAAGCTTTTGACATTATTTTTTTAAAACTTACTGAAAAGCATGTTATCCAATACATCTTGTTTACTTCAATGTCTTCTCAAAAGAAGAACAGTCTTCATAGAATGGCAGAAATGAAATTAATTCCTTGTAGGCCCCCTTTGTGTGCTTTTTGCATTTCTATTTGATGAATACAACTCAGTAAGGAGGCCTGGAAGGTAATAAGCATGTGGAAGATAAGAGCAATACATTTTTCACTATTGAAAAAAGTCTCTTGTGTTTCTCAAGTGATAGCAGTTTTAAATGTAGCCAGATGTTTGTTGGTATAACGTGAGAGACCTCTAAAACATAAGGTCTGTTGTTGAAATTTGATGCTCAAAGCGCATCAATGTTTGAGGGGGTTTTTTTTGTTGATGTTGTTCAAATCTAGTATTGATAAATACACATTTAATTAAAAATCTTTTTATAACTTTGTTACCCGTCTGTAATTCAGACAATGGTTGGTGATTTTTGACAACTCGGCCTCAGGATTTTGGCACAGTTGAGATACAATTGAAGTAATTTTTGAGTCTGAATTTTTTTTTTTTTGGTATTTAAAGTTAAGAAAGTATTAAAGTTAAGTCTTCAGGAATGGGAAAACTACTATAAAGCTCAAGAACTCCATCACTTTTTTAAAAATACAGTAACTAGTTCCTGTAAGCTTCGTATTAAAAATGCAGGATTCCTCTAACCATCAACATGGTCTGGAGGAAGGGATAGAAGTTACGCAGAAGGTGCTGTTTTTGGGGCAGAGAGAAAGCTCTTTTGGCATGTGCTAATTCTTTATCTTGAGGAAGAGATGAAGAAAAATCCAGTGTCAGGTTGTTGAGAGCACTTGGAAGAGTGCTCTGAGAGGTCAGGCCCTCAGTATACAGCCATCTTTGCTACCATCAGTTGAGCATTTTCTTACTAAAATATAAAGACTTTTGTTTTTTTAAAGTGTTGTGCCTCCTCCTTTTCTCTCCCCAACCAATCCTGGAGGAATGCTAGGGTCTTGAAAGGACTTTTTTTTTGCCCTAAAATTTTTGAGCAAATGTGTTTGGACTTTTAAACGGTACACAATTAGCAATGAATCATAAATGGATGTGCAATTTTGGAGGTATGCAGGGGAGGCCTAAACCTGTTTAAATTAGCTTAATAATGTTGCGAATGCAGTTGTGTATTTTACAACCTTGTCCTGTGAAAAATGTGTTTTTGTTTGGGAGTTTTCCCATTACCTTCTTGACATCTGCATGGTTACAGATGAATAGGCTGACCCGGTGCCCCAGCAGGGAGAGCGGCGTGGCTGTGCTTTCAATAGGCGTGTCGCTGACAAAGGAAACATATGGAATATTTCATTCCTGGCTTTGCTAGGGATGTACGGGGCTGTAAGGGCAGAGGGCCGGGGGCTTCAAGCTTTGTGGTAGATCGATAAGCTAGCCGCAAAGTTTGCCGTGAGCCATCAAAACGCTCTTGCCGAAGGTTTTGTACTTTGCCTGGTGCTGTGTTTTGCCGGGGGACCAGAACCCCAGATGTAGAGCAAAGCCATTTTGGTGATGCGGTATTAATAATGTGACTGTGTGGTGGAGTTCACCGTGGTCATGTTTCATTATTCCCAAGATGTGATGCTAATCGGTGTTTTTACTCAACCACTTGGGCACTGTGGTGGTAGGTGTTTGGTGTTCGGTAGGTGTGGAAAATGTGAGCGCAGATGCAGAGATCCCACTGGGATGTGCCTTGAGGTCTGTCTCCCCCTATGCCCGTTACGTCCCCTTTCAGAGCAAAAAGGGGACTGACTGTTCTGTCATCCAGACAGGACACTGCGGTGTGTTAGCTTGTCAAGTGAGAGTTTGTTTTTCCTGCACTCGGGGCTTTTGGGTTGTGGCAGGAAAGCGGGGACAGTTTGCTTCTGTTGCAACCACCGCCTTGGAGGAGAAGATGGTGCGAGTCAGGAGAGGACATCTGGGGAAGCTTGCTGCTCCATGCCTGTTAAAAGGAGTTGCTGGTGTCTAGCTTCAATCCTTTCTGCGTTGCGAAAATTTCATGTGAGGGGTGTCCTGGCTGTTCTTTCTAAAATTCTGTTTCATGTTTCTAAAACATGAAACTCTGACTTTGGAAGTTTCTTTGCTGTTTGTTTTTTTTTTTTTTTAAATTATCGTCTGGAACAGCAGCGGATATAGTTGGTTCATCTGGAAAAGGGAAGGGACTCTGAAGGCTGTGACTTTGGTGTGCAGGCCTCTCTTTTGGGGCAGAAGATCATTCTGTGTGGAAACCTGCCCTGGTGTTCTTCACTTGGCAGAACTGGTGGATCTGGCCTTCACTTAATTCTTGCGTATAAAAGTTGTGAAGGAGCCATGTTCTTTTTCAGGTTCTATGGTTGAAAGCCCTAGAAATGTTTTGGGTTTTTAACTAGGGGAAGCCTTGCCCAGACTGGGAAACATGCTTGCAGCACTCTTAGCTGTTCTCTGAGCTATTCCTGCAAATTAGGAGCCCTTGTACGTACTGAAGGGACCCTGCGCTCTTTGGAAGACTGATGCCTTTAGGCTGAGACTTACATGTTCTTGAAGGGAATTTTCCAAAGCTGCAGCCAGCAGCAGTTGTTCAGCCTGGAGAAGAGAAGGCTCCAGGGAGACCTTATAGCCCCTTCCAGTACCTGAAGGGGGCCTACAAGAAAGCTGGAGAGGGACTTTTTACAAGGGCATGTAGTGATAGCATGAGGGGTGATGGCTTCAAACTGGAAGAGGGGAGATTTAGATTAGACCTCAGGACGAAATTTTTCACTATGATTATGGGCCCAGGTTGTCCAGGGAAGTTGTGGATGCCGTATGCCTGGAGGTGTTCAAGGCCGGGCTGGATGAGGCTTTGAGTAACCAGGTCTAGTGGGATGTGTCCCTGCCATGGCAGGGAAGGTGGAACTAGATAATCTTTAAGGTCCCTTCCAACCTAAACCAATCTATGATTAATTTGCAAACTCTTTGTTCATCTCTTCTACTTCCAGTTTTGCTCAAATGGCTGCCCTCTTGAGGCACTAAATGCTCACCCTGCTGTGTTTCCTCTGGGTGTCTCCTTGGGGATTTGCTAACCTTCATGGAATTATGGGGGGAAAGCTGAGCTGGGGAGAGAAAAGGATATAGTCTTGTTTAAGTGCCCTACTCTGAGAATGTAGCTGCTGGTGGTTTGGGCCTGGACAGGCTTCTGCCTTTCGGTACTTTTTACTGCTGTTGGTTTTAACACTTGGGTGTAGGGGAGGGGAAAAAAAGAAAAAAAAAGGAAAAAAGTATATGTGCTAATATTGACCAAACTGTTAATATTTTACAGAACTAGTGTGAGTCTTGGTAGGTGTAGAAAATCCATGTCTCTTCCAAGGGCAAATCCGCGGGTTGTATGCGAAATGTTTAGTGGAGGGATTAAATCTCTTCAGTATCCAGGTCAATTAATCATTTATTCAGAATTGACTTGCTCTTGGTTGAAATTTTTCAAAAAATTCACCTAGGTTTTTTACATGTTGGCTTTTTTAATCTGTTTCCTGCAGACAGGTCTGTAGTTTCCAGACCAAAAATGTATAGTATCTTGATGTTTAGGAGTTTTAAGCAGGCTTTTGATTTGTTTTGAGGATAATAAATGGCAGTCATTTATTGCTTCAGCAAAAGCTTCTGCAACTGTGCAGCAAGGCCAGTTTTTTCTCCTTAAAAAAAAGTCTTTTTCTACTCTCCTAAGTAATTGTGCCAGTAAAATAAATCTATGACGTGTTCAAAAGAGAAGGCTCTTGTTTAAAAAATAGTACATCAGAAATCCTGCTTAAGAGTAGGATGGTTTGCTCTGTCATTGTCTCTTCACTCCCATAAGATAAATTTTTTTCCCCCTAATAACTAACTGTGTCAATGGGAGAAATTGTGTAACATACATCGGATTGATGCGTATTTCCAAATAACCGGGATATTTATCTTGCCAAATACATTCCCCATTTCCTTCAGGCAAAGTGCATTACCTGGCCTCAGTTGATTCAGTGCCTTTAGGAATAGAGAATACTGGAATAATAATATAAACATAGGAAAATATTTCTTCTTAGTGCCATTTTTCAGTGAATTGGGCTCAGTGAATTTGCTGTCTGGTCTGATTTATTTTGCTATGAAAGGGTCAGATTGATACCATAGGCCACTTTGCTGTGCAAATTGCTCTGCCCACCAGTTCATCCTTTGGGATCCTCAACGGGAATTGACAGCTTCTGTTTCATCTCTGTCCTGTGAGTGCCCAGCGGGAGACGCGGCTTGGGGCTTGCTCCTCGCTCGCAGTTTGTTAGGAGCCGCTGAGGCCCTCTGGGCTTTTTCTGTATAAGGTATTTGGAAGGGCTGGAGGAGCTTTGTATAGTTTGATCCGTGACTGCTTGCTGTGTTAATGTCTGTGCCAGACTAATAATTTTTTGCCCATGTAAGCTTTGTTACCATAATAAATATAACAGAAACAAATGCTTCAAACCATAAGGAATGTAAAGTGCAAGTAATGACCAAGTTGAGAAATTCAGCCCTACCATGGCAATATGAAATCTTCCTCCATGTACTTCAGTTGTGCCAGCGGAGAATATGTAGCTGTAGATGTCCCACGATACAGAAGGGGTACATTTAGTTTGCGTGTTTTATTTCCTTGTGACTGCAAGACGTGTACTTGACCGCTTGGGACTTGGACATCATGCCTGTACCATCCAACAGCCTGCTTGGCCAGAAGACACCTACTTCTGTAGGTTCCCATGGTCCTTCTGGCTTGGGGCTGTTTAATAGAATACCATGCAAATTGGTAAACGTTTGTGGATGTGTCTGTTAAAACCATGTTACGCTCATTGGAGTCCCCCCCATTTGTTGAGAGTACAGCTGGACTTCGGTCTTTTTTTCTACAATCTTGGGAGTAGTAAATATCAGTCATGGCAAAAATGGGTATGGAGTCACCTACGTGAAGCTGGATGTGTTGAATGGCCAAGGAAGCAACAGGTACTGTTCTGAACTTCAGCTGGCTTTTTAAAATAAGAGCTTGTGCCTTTTTTTTTCATGTTCTGTGTGTGTATTGCAGCATTCAGGACTGAAAGAATCACCGAGGAGTTATACTTGTTCCAGAGTACTTCTCTTCAACAGGCACTAGTTGAACGTAGGAGTTTCACCATGAATGAGCAGTTTCACCACGAGTGACCAGTCCCTGCTTGGTTTTTCAAATCTTTGAGGTACTGGGGAAACTGAGGATTCTACACGGTGTTTATGATAGGTGTACATTTTTCAAAAAAACCTGTTTCTTTCAAAAGACGATACATTACTTGGATTGTGCTGTTAGAGAGAAAAAGGACAAGAAGTATGTAGTGCTTGCAGTCATTCATCGTGTGTGCTAAGTAAGTTTTAATTGGTGGTGCCCTTCTTGAACTACTATGTCAAATTGAAAAGTAGCTTCTGATTTTAAGAGGTGAATCGCAGTGTAAGTCAGTGGAAACGCAGAGGTATTTTTACGTATGACCACTTTCAATATTTCAAAAGTCCTTTGCGTCCCTGATTTAAAGAAAGAAAACCCATTGAGCAGCAGCACCCTGCTTGAGGGTTTGAGCCCCCCCGTATGTTTGCCTTGCAGTGCAAGCCTCGTGTATGAGAGTGGTGAGGAACCTTGTCCAGACACCGTTCTGTTTAGCTCTCTTGTACGTTGATGGAAATCTGTTGGTTTGTAGAGATATCCAGCTTTGAAAGTTAATCTAAGGGCTTTGCTGAAAGGATTAAGAGACAAGTTATAAAGTTTGGTAAAGGAGGCAGAAGGGTTCTCAAGGCAGAACAGTGCTGGCAGGCGCTGCTTTTGAGACTGGTGGCAGATCTCTTAACAATTCCTATCTGCAAAATTATTGGGAAAGCCTTAAGGTCTGCCTACGTTGCACGTTTTGATTCTGTCCTTTTGGAGCTCAAACACACAAGCGTGGCTTTAAATGGGATTGCTGCTTCGCCTGGCGTTACGAAGTAGTCTCTTTGGCATAGATCTCCCTGAAGTGCATAGGATGTTTGAAATACGGAGTATTGCTCTGTATTTGCTTTATATTTTAAAAGCAGTTAGCACATAGTTTATTTGTGGAGAACATACGCAGATCATCCAAGAAGCTTCAGGAAATAACAACCAAGAGTTTGTGCAATTAAAAACGCAAACAACCCCTATTCTGCTGCCATCTTGTCAGCAGCAACAGCGTGCTGGTGGTGTCTTAGGCTCTCTTCCCCTGATATGCAACTCAGGAGGAGGAGGTTCTTCACCTGCTTTTCTTCTCCCACTTTTCTTCACCCGCTTTTTGGGGTTGTGCAAATGACTTTCATGAAGTTTTCACATAGCAGCCCAAGGCTTTGAAGGAAGGACTAGACTAGAAACTCATCACATTTATTCCCATGTCTTGCATTCAGTTAGACAAGGCAGTTTCCAAAATGCCGTGGCGGTTGAAGCATGAGAGGCATCTTAAATAATGAAAATCTTGGTCGTATTTTAAGCATTTTTAACTGTTAAGAAGATAGTATCTGCAGAGAGATTAATGACCAGTAAGTAAGCTATGTTGGATCCAGGCTTGCAGAATGCAGTTTAACTGCTTTAGGTTTCAGCACACTCATTTAATTACTGGGTCACTGAATGTTTTCTCCATTCTGGGGGGGAACGTGTGCGTGTGTGTAAGGGAAAATGGGTACATTTACACAAAGAACCATGAAGTTTGGGGATACTGTCTTCATGTTGCCTAAACAATCCCACTTTAGATTACCCCTGCCTTAATTTCCTTTCAAGAAGATTGCAGATAAGTCTTGCTATCGCTTACACTCGATTGCTTTAGTGTTCACTTCCCCTCTGTGATTTAACATGCACAAGCTTAATTATTCTTTTCTGGCCTAGAGAGAGATTTCCTTCCAATAATTACCTTCACTGCCCTTTACCCTCCTGCACATTCGTTTGTTTGGAGAAATGTAGTTGCTCGGTAAGCAACTCCAAACAAGGCAGTGCCTGGAGCTGTCTTGGAAACATAATTTATACTTTTTACGTAGCGTGTTAAGCTTGAGTTTGCTCAAACTCAACTACTAGATGTACCGAATTAACAAGGCCTAAACATTGCTTCCTTAACTAAAGGCGGTCCGAGTTCAGCAGAAAAGCACCAGTTTACACTGCACTTTGATACTGTAGTGGGGCGGTAAGCGTCCTTTCCTTTTTGCTTGTAAGTTAGCAACTAACATCCATTAATTCAACCATTTCTTTCTACTAGCAGCTGTTGTTTAGTCATACACTATTTACATGTCAAAAGAGAATGACTCCTTATGAGATGAATGTGATGCAATGCTGCCAGACTGATTGCTCCTATGATAGCAAAGAAATACATATTTGATCGTGTGGAAATTTCTCAGGATTATATCCTTCTGATTGCTCCTCATGCTGTCCTCCCTAATATATAGTATGGAGGAAAGAAAATATGAATAGTACAGACCAACATGAATAAAGCGCGTAACTTCTTTGTTGGAAATATTTTTTTATTTTGTCAGCAGTAGTTAGAGGAGGTATGACTGATCCATTTCTTGGAATGGATGGTACAGAATGAGTAGTAAAAGCTTTGTCTTTTGCAACGTACGTTAATCTGTATGCTATACAAAATACTATCTGGTACGTCAAAGGGATGGGGATGCTTCCTCCTCTACCATGTTTACTGTAAATAGCCCTTACATTATTATAACTATTTTGTGGTAAATGTAATGAAAACTAGCAAAAAGTTGCATTTGTCTTGGACCTCTGAGTATTTAGTGCTCTTACGGAGGTGGGATAATTATTTAACTCTACTATTAATTGCACAGTAAGTAAATATATTTGTAAAATCAACTGTATTCAGGTATGTGGGAAAAAATAAACTTTAGAATATGACAAATCTATGTGTGTTTTTAAATTGCACGGCCTTCTTCATTACATCCTGATATTTGCTTAAACACAAACAGAAAGTGATCATGTTTTGAGTGTTTTCTCACCTTTTATTTTAAGGTAGTCCGCTAAAGCTCTAATCTCCGACCCGTTGCGGGATTACTTGTCCTTCAACTAAAAGTTAAAATAAATTACTACATCTGCTTTATAGTTTTTAAATTTGGTAGCGAATATAAGATGTGTCGGTATTTATTGTGGGATCCAATACCGTAATTGCAGAGCACTACTTTGGTTTTGGTAGCTTCGATATTGACGTTAATAGGTATTGTTATTGAAAATGAAAAGAGGGTATGGTTTGCCAGTTTCAGTAAAAACCTTTTCACCCTCTCAATTTTCGGGGGGTTAATTTTTTTTTAAAATAGTGTCTTCACAGTGTTGCTTGTGATAGATTGGAAAAATGCATGTGTTGATGGTAGCAAATGATGAAATTGGTAATAAGGAAAGCAGAGTGTCAGTAGCACTAAGATGTCTGTATTAGGGGCAGGTTTAGAGCTGTGTGGCAAGTTTTACTTGCCCCAGTTTACTGATTCAGTAAAACCCTTAGTCTTTCAAGGCAGAAGAAACCGGACTTCTTTGAAACAAGTGAGAACGAGAAGAACTAGATCTTATTAATGGAGCTTGGGAGGGGTATTCTTGGTCCACCTTGCATCCATTAGAGTTGTCTTGCTGCAGCATACATACTTCGCTGCATACGTTAAAAAGGAATTTACATTGACTGGTGGCCTTTAGGTAAGAGCTAGACTCTATTTCCTTGCCTATAGGATAGCTAGGATGAATTAAAAATATGCCCATGGTTGTGGTCTGGAGATATCCAAGGAGACAAGGGTTCACAAGCCAAATTTTCCTCTAGGAATTAGTCTATAAAATGCATATTGCTGGAAAGATGCAGATGCCATTTCTGTCTACAAGCAAGCTAGAAATCTGGGCAGATTACTCGATTGCCTTTTTTTTTTTTTTGAGTAGCTTGCTTTTCCATCACACGTGCGTTAGATGTGTTTATATAAAAAATTGATCCTATGTACATGATTAAACTTGACAAGCCTTAATCTCTGTTGCTAAGAGTGTGGGCTGGAGAGTTAACGCGGTAGGTCTTTGTTTTTCATGTAAATACTTGTAGTGTTCTGTTTGCATTAAGTATGCTGGGGGTTTTTTTTGACAGTTTAGTGATTAAAATCTACTCAGTGTTAAATAGGTGTAGTCATGTAAATACTGAGAACAGAGTTAGACTGAAGAGAGAACTTAGCCTTTTCAAGAAAATTACTAGTAATAAGTGCTTCTTTGACCTCTTATTTATAATGGCAAGCCATGACTGTCAGGTTTTTTGGCTGAGGGTTTCTGTGAAAGGTTTCATTTGCTTGTATACGTTTTCCTTAAAAATTAGAAAACATGCTAATTTTTTTATTGGTTTATACTCTTTGTTCAGCAATGGTAGATATTATTATTTTTATTCATGTTAGGGCAGAATTCGGAAGTTCAGAGCTGTACTACTAAGTTTTGTTAGCACAACTGTCCAGTTTGGGATGCAATTCCTAGCCAAAAAAGTTAGGCTGGCAAGTGTCTCTGATGTCTGGACAGGTTTTTTTGAGGGGGTTGTTTGGATTTTGGGTGTGGGTTTTGGTGTTAGTTTTGTTATTGTTGTTTATTTTGGTTTTTGTTTTGTTTGTTTAAGACCATAGCAGTTTAGATACTGAGATCTGCCAGTCCTGGACCCTGAGCCATGCAGCTAGTGAGCGGGAAGCCTTACCCTTGGCAGGTGCTCCTTGGAGCTGTGTCTGGGGCTTTGGAGGACGTGGAAGGGGCTGGGTCTTGTTTTGCTCTTCTACGTTATATTGCAGTGGTATATTTTCACATTATGTTGCAGTTTTATCAGATACTCTTGTGAGATTTTTATCAGCACGCTATGAATTTGGGTTGTAGCTGATGCATTGGATGCGCCTAGGATGACACTTTGTGCTCGTTTTAAGGATTTAAATTAGTTTTCTTGCTCTTTGCTGCTGGAGAGGAGTCCTTCCTGAACTGCTGTGATAAGTAATCACAGAACTTGTCAATAACATAACAGAACTTGAGAGCAAACTCCTGCTTGATCGATGTTGAAGCTCTGTCAAGGTCAGCGATACAGCATGTTCTGATAAAGGCTTGTGAACAGGCTTTCCAAAAATGTGTCCTTGGAGTTAGGCCTTCAAAACCAAGTCATGCAGACACTGTCGTTTTTTTTTTCTTTTAATACAGTTACATCATATTTTCTAGTAGTGGGAGGAAACGGGAACACCGCGTAGGACAAGTGATAGTCATGCATTATTTGTTGGGGCCTTAATTCAGTGATGTAAGATAAGACTAGAAGAGATTTTGGTGTATAGGCAGTCTGACTTTTGAATTTTTTTTTAATATTTTGTGCCTAAATAGGAAGTCTGATCTTTTGAAAAGCAAAGTCAGTGAGTACTGCTGCTGGATTGCCATTCCTGAAAGGCAAGTTACTTCCTTGGCTATGTGAATACAGATACAAGCAGCTCTTTGGTATATTAAAAAAAAAAAAGTCTAAGCTGATTTATATCCAGTTGCGTTTTGCCTGGGTGCATGCAGCCTTTATAGCAAGGGGTGCTTGTTAAGGAATGCCTGCTGGATACGTAGGTAGTGTAGAGAGGGAGGGTTTTAAACCATTGCTTTTTCTGTTCGCTTAGGTTGGTGTTAGTAATAAAAAGTCTTTGTTCTGTTCTCTCCCCGTGTTGTGTGGGGTTTCTATCAGTCATAAAAAGGCTATTCCTGTTTTCTTGCAGGGGAGAGAGCATTTTGGAGATCACCAGAGCCTCACCCCGTGGCTCTTTGATGTGAAAAATACCCTCCGCTAATGATTTTTGGGAGTTTGTGGCTGCAGCTTCTATCGCTGGGCCAGTCTCCTGGGAGGAGCCTTGCCCGTATGCTGCCTTTCACGGGATAAGGGCATTCTGGAGACACTGGGGAGGGCTGGACCCTCGCTGGTGGTGTGGTGGATGTCCATGGTCCTCCCCACTCACCCCTGCACGCTTTGTCCCGTCAGCCTGCTGCTCAACTGGTTTGCAGTGGGGAAGGACTAGACTACTGGGTTACCCCAAACTGCACCTATGAGGATGCTATTGTAGTGGTGTTTTCTTAAAACTTTTGTTTCCTGTTGTGGCGAGGGAAAGAAGCCCTTCAAGAAAAGGGCTGGTGTAGTTTGCTCTAGTACTGTGAGTTTCTGTGGCATTTCTGTTTAAGCAGAGACTGTGCATGCTGCTGAAAAGCAGAGATAGACCTCAAATGTCCCGGTTAGCATACAAACCATGGGTGTTACACCACTTCGGTCGTAAATAATGGAGTACAGATTACCTTTGCATGTATTAAATGCGAGCAGATATTTAATTGTACGCGAGGCCACTGAACCCAGCAGGGTAGATACCTTAGCCGTCGCAAGCCCTGATTTTCAGACAATGCCAGTGCGTCATGTGCAGTCTCAACAAATTAGTCCCCTGTGTTACCCGGTCCTTTCTCAGCTGTCTGCTTCAGGATGCCCAGGGATGCTTCATCAACATGCCTTGTTCCACTTGCCTTGGCTTTGGGAGCTGCTGGCTTGCGATGAGTTTGGGCGAGCCGTTGCAGTTATGCCAGATTTATGACCGTCTGGATTTATTTATTTCCTTGATGTAGCGAGGGGCATACAGCAAAGAGCGGGCACGGTAAGCTTGAACTTCTTTTTATTGACGATAATATTTAAAAGCTAAAATGTAACAGTATTTCAGTTGTGAATACATGGAAATTGTGTGTACTGCTTAATGTGTTTCAGAAATCCCTGTTACTTTTCTTCCTTAAATACAAGAAAACAGGCGTGTAATGCCTCATTGAAAGAAGCCTGTAGGGGTGCTTTGTGAGGGTCTTAATTAAGGGCTTTGAAAGACTAAACAAAAGGAAAAAGAAAATGCTACAGGGTTATTGTTATTCCAGCCCATTGGCTCAGCGAGCTGACCATCCATTGGTGCCTTCTGTCCATTTGGGAGCTGAATGACACTTTTGTTCGTGGTTAACGGAGGTGAAAGAAGCCAATTATTGGCTGTCTTTTCCACAGAGCAGCTGCAGACGGATTTCACTGCAGGCAAATATGGACTTTTCTGCCACAAGGATGGTTGTGATGACAGTTATTTTTGTGGAATTGTATGAAAGAAAACAGATTTTTTTTTTTTTTCCTCTCCAGTGACTTGTGTAGATGTTTATTGAAAACTACTGTGAATATGCTGGTGTGGAATGGGAATGTGTAAAGGGCTGGATTCCCCATGCTAACAGTGTACTTGGCTTTTTCTCTGGGTGTGAGAGTGATTTTTTTGAGGGGGAGGGTTTCTTTTTCTCCTCTTATTTTCTTTGGTTTTTTTCTTTGCAATTGCAGTTAATTTTAACTATAGGGTTTTTCTAATTGGTGTGCAGTGTGCATTAACCCTCTTAAGGCTGCCAGCTCAGGCTGTGCTGGCTGCTTTGTCTGCTGTGGTGATGGAGGGGCAACCTCTGCAGGTTATCAGGAAGCCCTACAACTGAAAAATGTATGTCTGCATGACATTTGGGACCTCAGAAAGTGTCTCTATGCCTGAAACTTGCCACCCCTTCTCCCACATCTGTCGGTTGGTCCAGTACATAATAAAATCTTTTCCCAGAACTCTTTTAAAATGCAAAATTTATTCCTTTCCCCCCAGTTTTTCTTTGTTTAAGCCTCTACTTGTAGTTTAAATGTGTGAAAAGACCCGATTGAGGAAGAATCAGCTTTGCCAACTGGTTTGATTCTGGAGAAGTCCTCTCCAGTTTGGGGCAAACCTTGAGTAAGGACCCAGGTCTCACTCAGAGTTGATCTGTGTCAGTTTGTTAGGCTGAAAGACTTTTTGGCACGTTAGCTGTTCAGGAGGCCTGTCAGTGGTTCTGGGAGAGGTTCCTCGTGGTGGCCTCTTTGTGTAGTCACCTAAAAATCTGCATTGAGGCATAGTTCATAATAATAGTATTAAAAAAAAAAAAAAGGCAATGTTCCTTGTCATACATGGCTTTCTGCTCCAGGTAAAAGGAGAGTCTGCCTCTTGTCCTCCAACCTTTGGAGGTGGAAGCTCTCTGAGGACATTCCTCCTTCATCTTTTGGTGCACAAAGAGGAGTTTTTGTGCTTTCAGTTGGCTTCTCTTCATCCAGACCAATTATTTTCTGTTACAGATTTTTTTTTATTGGATGGCTCGAAACCTGCAGATGCAACTTGTCCTGCCAGTTTCCACTATGTTGCCAACCTGCCTTGATGGAAGTTGGTCGTGCCCGCCTTGGGCTTAGCATGGTGCAGGCAGCCCTACTTGAGGCTCTCAGACTTGGGGATGTGGCTCTGCAGGCACTTGTCATCAGCTGGCCGGCATCAGCGGTAGGGCTGTACCTCTGCCAAGTCCCCAAGATGTGTATGTGCTCAACACTGGTGCCGATGGCTCCGCACGCAGAGGTATCGGCAGTGACGAGGGTGACCATCTCTTGGGTGCGGGACCTGGCTTATCCCTCAGAGGGAGCGAGCAGCCCGGCTCTCGGGGAAGCAGTCCGATGTTCCAGCAAAGAGAGGTCTCTGGTTGCGAGACCCTCCTCTGCCTGGTGGGAGGCTGGGGGAGAAGGCTTTGTCCCAGGTTACTTGCAGAAGTAGAACTGATCTGTTTGTCTCCTGGGGGAGAGGACCTGAGTAATGACTTCTCTTCTCCCCCGCCGCCCCCCAGCACTAGCTAGTTTTTTACTGCAGACTTTGGGGGTGAAAACCCACCGTTAATCTATATGCACACCACACGTGCTGCTGTCACTGTGTAGATCTTGAACTTTGATGTGTATTTGGTTGCTTTAAGAGAACAGCAAATGCAGGTTGGGGGCGGGGGGCACGGGCAATAAAAGCTACACTGCTTTGACCACCGAGGAAAGAGTTGTGTTTTTTGCATGAGGCAAAGCATACGTCAGGTTTTGTTTCTTGAAATGAAATAATTAGCTCTGTGATGTCAGATAAGAATGAGAATTCCTGACACTTTCATTATACAACAAGAATTAGAATTGGGTTTGAATACTTGATGTCCCTTGTTCAGTCCTGTACTGTTGAAGTACAAGCTGAACCCGCAGGTCTTCTCTAAGAATGTCCTAGGAGATATTTTGTGCAGCTTTCATTTCCATTCGTGTCTAAGGTTCACTGGAAGGTAAGGTGGGTGCTCAACTTGTGTCTTCATGCGTGTAAGGGACTCGGCCATACGTCTCAAATAAATCAGGAAGAGGAATGTAGCTGAAACCAGTATAACCCGAAAGGACGGGAAGCTCGTACAAAGCTAGCGAGGCTGTTTGGATTCCTGTGTTTCGCTACACGCCTTGTCAGTAGGCAGCAACCCTCGCTTTACCTTTTGTTGAAGGTACCAAGTGAAACACGGGGCTTGTGTGTTAGCACGCGTGAACCCTTCCATGTGGGAAACTCCAGAAGACTCCGGGCAGACTTTAATCCATGTTATAAAGCGGCAGTTACTCTTCTGTTAAAGTACTGTGCAATAATTGATGATCAAGAACTTCCAAAACCTAAGTTTTACATCTTATCAAAACTGCTCGTGCTTCATCAGCTACTTTAAGATGCCTTGAAAATTGCTATGTAAAAGCATGTTTGGTTCTATAAAGGCCATTCCAGGTGCTGCCATGAAATCTATTTTGACACTAGAAAGCTGTGCTGTGTGCTTTTAGTTTTCCCACAGTATATAGATAATTATAGTGCTGCATTGCAGAAGATTTTTTTTCCCCAGAAATAATTTTTAGTTACATGTTTATATGTAAGTGGAAAAAAAAAATTCTTAAATGCAAAAGCTGTTGTATATAGGTCTGGACTGATGGAGATGTTTACATTTTGTCTTCTGGCTTCATCATATCACTGACTGTGTTCATACACCAATTTTGTTTTGCTTTTAGCCTTCTAAAAATGTTGGGCTTAGACAGACTTTTTAGGCTCAGGTTGCTTTCTAAACATTGGGTGGGACAGACTAGGAGACCAAAATAAACCGGAAGAAAATGAATAAAATTCAAAGTACTTAGAGTTACTAAAGTTGGCATTTTTATGAAACTGGATTTGTAGCTGTTCATGTTCTCTTTTTGCAACAGAGCAAAAACACAGCATGAAAATGCAACAGAAGATTTTAATGTGAATATATGTGTGTAATGATAGCACTGCTTTTCTATCAGTGTAAACAGATTTAAGTGCCGGGCTCTGTCTGGACAGCTCAGAAGCATTGGTAGCTTTATCCTCCCCCTTCCTCTCAGAGATGCAGAAAAGATTATTCTCCTTTGAACCTGGGGTTTGGGAAGGGGAAGCAACCTGCCCAAACCCACAAGATGAGTATGTGCCGGGGCAAGGAACTGAACCTCGGTGGATCTGTGTCCGGAATTGTAACGGGGAGCTTTTGGTGTGAAATGTTTGTTGTTGTAAATACTGTGTTGCTAGGTGGAGAGAGATGTGGTGTCCTTGGAGTCCAAAGGGTGAGCGTGGCTCCCTACGCTCCTCTTGAGGTGGTTTAAATTTTATGGAATTGCCCTTGAAGCTGTTAAATAGAACGAAACGTGCCTTGTAGGTGTATGTGGCAAGGACCTGAGACTGGGGAGGGGGGGGGAACCCAGATCTCATTAAACTGGTTCGATTACATAGTTTGATGATGTTCCTAGTGTTTCAGCAATGGTTGTTCGCAGAAGTTCTTGATAAGGAAAAAATGCTTGAGAACTTCCTCCATAGTAATGAATAAAACCTTGGCTTGGTCATGCGTGAAGTGTCTGTGTCAGGTTTGGCAATGTGTGCTTTAAATTAAAACTCAGATATGATTAACCTGAGGCTGACTTAACTCATTGAAGAAAAATCGGAGTAACTTGAAAATGACATAGTCACCTTGGTGGTTGATGGTTCTATAGGACTCCGATGGTGATGACAATTATTGCAAATGGCAATTCTGCCCTACTTTAACTTGATTGCAAACATAGCGTTAATGTACTTAAAATGTTTTACATTGTACATAAAACGTTTTACATTGTATGTACATTTATGTATTTAAAATGTAACAAATGAAAACCCTTTAGGGAATCTGATGTTGATTTCACTGAAGGTGTAGCTACATGTTGATGTTTCCTTTTGGGGCAAAGTTCACGCTGTCCCCTTCAGTACCTTTCCTCATTCCTACTCCCATCTCAGTTTGCTGTCCTGTAATTGTGCTGATACAGCTCTCTGTTAGGCCATGCTATACAGAGGACTGCTAAGCCCATCTGATTAAAAAAAAAAAAAAACCCAAAAACCAAACAAACCCCCCCCCCCAAAAAACACCAACAAAAAAGAAAAAAAACAGGAATGATTTTGTTGAAGTCCAGATTATTGTAAAGATCTGACTCCAGCATGCTGCCCATAAACAGTCCCACCACGGAGGTGGAAGGTGATGGGGATGTAAGCCAATTTTCTTTATCAGAAAGAGAACACATTGTGCATCAGAAAGAAAACACAATGTGCATCTGCATCTTGGAGAGTGTAGTAGGTTGAAGCCTTAAGCATGTAACCTGTTGCTGCGTTCTCCTTTTCCCTTCATGTGTGAAGGCCTACGGATTAAAAAACCCCCCCAAAACAGCAAAATAACTGTTCTGCATAAGTGTACTGGCTTTTACAAATAATCTTGAGCTTTGCCAAAACTGATGGTTGTAATGAATGGTTTGGACACACATTTGGGGCTAAGGTGATCGCAGGTTCAAGCCCCCTACGTGGAGAGTTGTTATTCCAGCCAGTTTACTGGGACTGTTGTTAAATGAGGTGAAGGCATTCAAGTATTCCTTATAGTTGCCCGTATCTGGGGAGGCATGTCAATGAAATACAAAAACATTGCTAACAGGAGGACAGCATTTTGAATGCTTGCACCCAAAGGCTTTACCGCCAGGTTTACAACTTGCCTTAGCATTGCCTGTAGCCCCAGCCATCCTGTCTGGAGGCAGGAGACAAGCTAGATAAAGTGCAGAAGACATGTGGTTGGCATCAAATTATTACATTGCTGAGATTGTAGGTCCTCAACAACTGCTGTGCTAGTTGCAGGGCTGAGGAGTCTGCCTGACAAAGATGCTTTGCAGTGGTCCTTTGGAAAATGTTGGTCTTTACAAGTTTTGTCTCTGCTGCTGCTCTCCCAAAGTCCCCCTGTAGTTTGTGTTACCTCAAGTGGCTGTGAATCGGAGGGGATTATCACCAAATACTTAGGCCTTTTTTGACGTCTTAATCTGTAGTTACTCTTGAAGTCTTGGATGACCATGTTGCTTTTTATAAAAGATTTTTAAAAACTTTCAAGTTGGAGAGTAGCTGTGATGTAACCACGCTGAGAGCTTCTCTACCAGGAATTTGGGTGGTAGCAGGACCTGCGAGGTTGGTTACAGATGAGGGGTGTGGATGATCCGAGTTCCAACTTGGTTTTGTCCATGCAATTCTTGGTGGTCTTGCACAGGTTGGTTATTTGCATTTTGTGATGGATACCCGTGGGTATAGGAGGAGTATCTCGGCACAGGCTTGCCCTCAGACTGCTTGACTAATGTGCCCGTCACACTCGCTGCCTGATTTTTTTTTTGTACTCAATTCCCTGGCGTTACTTTATTCCAGAGAGTAAATAATTATAAAACCATGAATAATGCATAATTTTACTGTCTGCTATAAATAATCTCTAACCATGTGAGGAAAATACTCTTGCAGTGAAAGACATTTTGTTTCCTCCTCCAGTTTACAATAAGCCCTTCCTTCAGCCCGTAATCCGCACCGAACGTGTGGCTCTTAAAAATTAACCGAAGAGCATGTTAACTTGCGCTATATTCCCATTCCGGGTTGTGATCTCTTTCATAATAATGCAATGGAATTTTTTTTCTGGGTTAATTCCCCACCATGTGTCAACATAGGCCATTAACCGTATGTGTGATTGCTTAATGGCTGGCCTGCAGTGACTCAAATACCAGTTCAAAATAGGTCTTTGCATACAAGTATTGTTGTCTCTAAGATCTTGATGATGGCTTGATTGGCACATGAATAGGGTACATTAGAGCTAGTTACTGTGTCTGAAAGAAAGCTTAAGACATCATGTTGGAAGGAAAAAAAACCCAAACCAGGTTGATGTGACATGGGAAGGAGGAGGCAGGAGAAATAATTTACAAATATGATGGGAGAAAAGGGGATGTTACTTCCCTTGCAGGAACAGACCTGTCTGAAACCTTTCAGCCTTTCTGCAGCTGTCAGTGAAAATGTTGTAGGTCCTGCTTCAGCAAAATGCTAAAAGCTTACTGGAATCAACAGGATTTACATGCTTTTTTTTTGTTTCCCCACGCTCCATATTTGTACTGAAAAAGGGCCCCCTGTACCCCTGTTTGCTGAAACTTCTGAATATCTTAATCCCCTCTAATAGCCAGCGTTGGTGAGTAGTCTGAAGTTTGATTGCTTCCATGGAAAAGCAGGTTAAGCGCTTCATCGCGACGTGAACAGTCACACAGACATTCCAGTTAGTCTGAGCCACAGAAAAGTGGATGGAAACATTGCAAGTAAGCCGCTTGCATAGCTGCTGGAGCGTAAGTTCTTTCTGCTGCTACCAAATGCAGTGAACATACACATCTAGCAAACGAGAAACTGTCAGAACAGTCTCCTGCCCTGTTTCCCTGCTAAAAAAAGAAGAGAAAAATAAAGGTAACTCCTTTGTTTTGAACGGGACATGGTGGGTAGTAGCTGGGTATAGCTCATGAGAGCAGCACTGGGCATTTGGAGGGGTTCCAGGCTCTGCTGGCGACTTTGGGCAGGTTACTCCACTTCTGCCGGCCTGTTTTCCCCCCGTGCTGTTTGTCTTCTCCGTTTAAGCAGCAAACTCTCTAGGTGAGGAGTGTCTCCAACTGTGTATTTGTGCAGTGCCAATCACGTTGACATGTTGAACTAGGGCCCTCAGCTTCTCGTTGCAATACAAACAACAGATGATAAGACGTTGTGCTCATTAGAGAGATAGCATGGGTACTTAGGAAATGGCAAGTGTGTTTGCTGGGTGGGAACGCAACCTGTGTCTTATTTAGCCGGTCACAGCAGATGTTGACTAAGGCTTTAAGTATTTGGATATTTCCTTTCTTACAAGAATGTTTCCTAGAAGAAGTGGACAAGGAAACGTGCTCGTAAATGAAAAAATGGCGTGGCTTTTGTGAGTGCACAATGGGCTGTGAATACAGAACAGGTTTCTGTGCTTTTTAAGTGTTGGAGGTCTCCGGGATCATGGCAGAGGCAGTAGGACCATATTTAAGACTGTTGGGGAGAGATGGAATCACAAGGAGAAAAATCTACAGTAATGCAAAAGTCAGTTTCAAACCTTCCGTTTTGTTTCATCATTAGCAACTTTGTCCATGTTAAAAGGAATGGTAGGTGAAGATCAGAAGGAGAAAAATGCACTGGGACATGGCAGCAAGGATTGGAAGATGTGGTGGGATAGTTACGACTGTGGAGTCCCCAGAGGTGCCCCAGAGCTGGGCCCTTCCTGCTGGGAGATGGGCTGTGGTAGTCATGCAGACCTTGTCAGGAACTGGGAGAATGTAAATTCTAAATACAATGCCAATATAACATAATGGGGCATCGGTGTGCTATTACCATGTAAATGTTAGCTAATAGTATAGGCTGAGGTAGCCGAACCTTGCAGTAATAGATGTAGGTAGTATATAAAAGGTAAGAAATTAATTACTTGGCGTATTACTTCAACTTTTTTTTTTTAAACTCAAGACACCATTGCAAGCTCAAACACTTTCCAAGCGTAGGCTCTTCTGTAAACATCATCTTTGCTTTGCCTGATACTTGTTTGCCTCCTGTTCATGATTTCTAGCTGTTGGTGTTGGCATGTCTGCATGTAACACACAGCCTTGAATTTTAGCTGCACTCACTGAATTTGCAGTGCAGGCAATTACTGTTCAAAGCAGTAGTTGTGAAGTAGTGTTTCTGGAAGAGAATTGTTTGCTTCTTGTTACCAGGAAGATACAGTAAAACAACAAAAGAAGCCCAAACTTTTTTCTTTTTAATTGAATGAATTTAATTAAGAATTTCCTTGCTGATCCTCTAGGCTTTCTATCCTTTCATTACATACTGAATATGATTAAGACGTGGGGCGGTATGAATGCAAACTCATTTACTCCGTCCCTTCAGTGGTTTTATGTTCATCCTGAAGGAACTGGCTAAATGGGGAAGTAGGTCTAAACCAGGGATGTAATTCAGCTGCCAGTCTCCCCTGGGACTGGCTGCTGAGGTGTGTGATTTGGTTAAAAATTACATTGGTTTTCATCATGTGAGCGTGTTCCTACAGGGAGTCCGGCACTGAATGTGTTTCTTGAAGACGGTAGTGCCGCGGTACAACTTCGATTGGTCTAACTTTGAGTTTCCCTGATTCTTCCTCTTCCCCCCTGCCCATCTTCCGCTCCAGCTCCTCTGCCTCTCCCTGCTGCCACAACACCAGGCGGTTCTGGTTAACGCAGGTGTGACCTGGACCGAATCGGAGGCACTGACCATCACCATACAGCTACCCATACTTCTGGCCCTTGGATTTGGATAGGCAAAGAATTGTTTGTCTGGTTTACTAAGAAAATGCCTGTTGCTTTGTCTTGTTAATCTTCACCTCACCAGCATGACTGGGCCATTATCCACGTATCAATGGTCCCATTGGTAATGGGTGGCTAACTGTTGCTGAGTATTTTCCATCATCATGTTGACTTGCATTTGCAATAACCCGGTTTATTTAACGTAGCTTCTAAAAATATTAACAGCTTTTCCTAGTACTGCTGAAGCTGGATCAGGGTTACTAGCTGGGGAATTTTACATAAGATTAAGACCTTTTACCTAATGGTTTTGTACAAGTAGGTAGGAGGGCTTTATTCAAATATAGATAGCTCTGCCTAAATCATTTTGTAAGTGTTATAATTAAATAACTCGGTGGCAGAGGGCCCAGACCTTGGAAAAGACTGAATGGAGCCTACAGTATTACATGCTATTATCTATCAGCAAACAGGTTAAGCTTGCTCAGAGGGAGTATTTTATAGGATTTTAAAGGTGCCTTGTTGAAACATGATCTTCTTTCCTTCAACAAACACTCCTCTCTCTCTCTCTCCTTCTCTCTCTCCACCCCCCTTTCCCTCTCCCTCTTCCCATCTAAACTCCACAAAAGATAGAGGTTAGTTGGAGAGCCAGAAAGAAGTTAGCGATTAATTAAGTGCAGGGGAGCATAGGGGAGTATTTTGATTTTGTTTTTTAAGCAGCCAATCTCGATAGGGTTTGGCTGAGATGTAATTTTCCTTTTCTGTAGCTAGATATTTCATGTTGTTTTTCAGCTTAAGACCCTTTTTTCCCCCCAAAGTGGAGTGTTTTACGTCGTTGGCATGCCTTCGGATGCAGTGCATGAATGTGGTGGGAAGGCGTGTGTGCCCCCAGTTCAGCGCAGAGCCAAGTGTTGGTAGTCGAGGCTGCCACGCAGGGTAGCGGTGGAGCACTGGCAGCTCCTGTGAGTTTCAGGACACGTGCCAGCACACCAGAGCCGGGTAGGGAAGCAAGTTTCTTTGCCTAAAATGTGCACACCTTTTGGCTGGGGAGATGCAATGAAGAACGTATTGTCAAAAAAAAAAAAGGCTGTTGCAGCTAACTGTCCCTTAGTCCAGTGAGATGGCATCATTTTCCCTTTCAGTGCTCATTAGTTACTGTGAGTAATTAGCTTACATTCCCTGCCTATATCTTGGGCTAATTTATTTATCATTTTTGCCTGTCCCTTCTGTAGCCCTCTACAGGAAGTCTGTGTTTCCAATTTTGTGGTCCCTCTTTGTTGTTGCAGCTTTTCTTCTCGTGCAAGAATTACTGTCCCCGTTTTCCGCTTCCATCGTCTCTAGTCAGCTGTCCTTTCTAGCCAGAGTCCAACTCTGGCCAGTGGTAAGAAAGACATTTAGGGTGAGTCTAACAAGGGTCAGGCTACTGCGTGGTAGAGGCAGTACCTTAATATGAGAGAGAACAAGATCTGTGCCCTGCAGGAGATGCTGTGACATACTGTGCGTTTTATCTAACTCTCTTTACATGATACCACTGATGAAAGCTGTGGCTTAAGCCACTGTCTAAAGTTAAGGAAGAGCTTCTTTTTTTAAGATGTGAGGGAATTAGTAAGTTGCTATTTAAAATATGAAGTATTTCTGCTCGTCACAGAGCCTGGGGAAGTTTGACTTTGGTTAGTGGTAGAATAAAGAATCCTTAAAAGAAAAAAAAACCAAAACACAAACAAACCCCAAAACTTTCCATCAGGAACTGGAATTCTTGCACAGGAGTATAATAAAAAAAAAATTAAGTGCATTATGTGGCCTAGTTCAAGTTGCTGAAATCTCTACTGCTGGTTGCTTTGAGAGTGGTTTAAATCTCCTGCTTTACGCAGAGAGGAGATGTGGTGCTGTGTGTTTTTACTGTGCCTGGCAAAGGTGCTTTCCTTTTCCAAGTTATTTTATCTCATTTGGTGCCTATTTTCACCAGGGGGAGATTTGTGTAGCTTTTTGTGTCCTTGCTAGTGAGTATAGTACAAGTATACTTATTTTTAAAGACATATTTATACATATTTTTAAAGACAGGTGTTTTTGTCTTAGGTGGAAGCAAGGGACTTTGCTAAACTAAGCTGGCGATGTAGTTAAAGTAGTTGTCAGAAGAACCTGAAGGGGATCTACTGTAGCAGGCTGAAGACAGCAAATGACTGCGGGAGTACTGTGAGTTGATTTTTCACATTTGGCCTGTAAAAATTAGTCTCTGCAGTACCTGGGATGGTGAAATAACACTTTCGGTAGGTTTCTTCAAGCTACTTGTTTTAGTTGTTTCTTGTTTGGGTTTTTTTTCCTCCCTTTTTTTGTTCTTTTCTATAGAACCTTCCTGGAAGAAGGACAAAACTTCTGATGAAGTGCGAGAGCCTTATTTATCGTTCAAACCTGCAGCCGTGGCAGCAGGAGCGCTGTAGGAGGGAGCATGGTTGTGTTTATGTTCTGGCATTACATCTCTCCTACCTGAAATGGCGAAACTAATTGTAACTATAAGGCTGTGATTCATGTTATCCCTGAGATGCAGCCTCTTCTTGCTAAAGAGTTTATCACCTTCGGCTGCTCATCACTTGAGTTTCGATGCCAGCTCCTTGCCCGATCATGCCCTGACCTGCCTCGGTTAAAGTTGGTGAGCGAGCGAAGATTGAGCCTGGCTGCTTAGTACAGATAAGCCCGGTTAATGGCTAACTGCTGAAAGGTGCATGTCTACCTCTGGCTTCTCCTTCGTTTTCTTAACGAATGTATGTCCTCATCTTTTTCCCCTCTTTAAAAGCTGTTGTATCTGTTTGGCGCTTCCCAAGGAAAACGTCCCAAGTAGAAGCGTGGGGCTGAGTTTCACTTCAAGACAGAGCTGTAGGTTGCTGGGGCTGACAGATCCTACTGCAAAGTGATTAAAGAACAAGAAATTTAAGATAAACCTTTCGGATATGGAGTCTGAATTTCAGTGTACCAGTAAAATTTAGGGCAAGTGTGGTGTGGGGTTTTTTTTTGTGTTTTGTTTGTGGGTTTTGTGTGTGGTTTTTTTTGTTTTTTTGGAGGGTGTGCAGTTTGGTGGCAATGGAAAGTTTTGTAGGTGTTGTGCTGTTTTTAGGGGACTTTTACATCTGGATGTAATAAACCAATCCAGAATGGGTCCCTCAGCGTAGTCCTGCTGAAATGAGGCATTAGGCAACAGCTGACGTGATCCTTCTGTTGTGTGATAGCATCATTCCCATGGATGCTGCTAGAAGTTGGAAAAGTACCATTAGGTTTTTGTTTTGTTCGTTCTTAGAACTTTATTTTATAAGCACCTTAAATGAGCTCTGAGCTCACAGGCCTGAGGTCTTCCTAGTAGAGGTGAAGGAACAGGGGGAGATATTGTTGACATATCCAGGGCCTGTGCTAATATTTTATCCTTATTACATGGACAGCCTCCTTGATTCTGCATAGTCTGGTTTGTTTTTTGAAGTTTTAGGAATAGTAAAATGAATATTTTTCTAAAATAAAAGCAGTAGAAACGTGGCAGGGACTATTTTTGTTTTGCACAGTGTTTTTTGGGGAAAATTTACCATTATTTTTCCATAATACATGGTGCTAGTCCATTTTTGTTGTAATTCTTCTATAAAGCATGTGTTGTTAAAAGTATTTTCCAAAGTAACTGGGTAAACTTTTTGGAGACTAGTTACTAAGTAGTTATTAAGTAATTTAATTTTAGTGATATGGGCATTTGCAAGTATTGTTTGTAAATTCTTGCGTTGAAGCTCATGAACTACTTAATATTTTGTTACCAGCAAATAGTGCCCATGAACTCATTCTTTGACTGAGGATATACTGTAGAGTGAAATAAAAAGATAATAAAAAAAATATATATATATAAACACAAGTATGATTTTTGACTTCTACAGTTCTTTGTGGTTTTTCGCTTCTGTATTGGTTGCTTTTTCGCTGATAGTGCCCTTCAGATAAGATCAGTGCATTTTCACCTTCCTATCTCCTAGTTTAAAACTTAATTTTTTCTAGCAGTTTTTCAGAGTGGGATCTACCCAAGTCTGTTGACTGGTCAGGCATTGGCAATCAGTTTGTGGTTTCTGCAGCAAAACTACTTTTCCAGAATGGTTTTAATTAAACAAAAATTGATTTAAAACTTTTATAGTGATCATTAAGAAAATTTGAAAGCTGGTGGCTTGGTGTTCCCCAAAGTCTGCAAATCAGTGGTAAAAAAATTGGTGTATTTGCTGAGTAGGAGTTACTAATCATATGTAATGAAGGCAAATGCAGAAACTATTAAGTCCAGCTTTTTAGCAAGGCATCATGATAAGCACTCCCTGGAGATTCACATGATAATGTTAAAGCCAGAATTGCAATGGGTCTTTGTGCCGGTTTTTGTTATAAATGCAGTTTCGCTGAAAATAAATTTCGGTAGAATTCATGGATATTGACGATGCTTCTCAAATCTTCATTATTAAGTTGTTGAGAGTCTACTCCCTGTATTCAAATTGTAGATGCTAACACTTGGAGCTACAGGCGAAAAACATTCTTTGCTAATTTCAGATCCCAGGGAAAGCTGAAATTACGTAGGATTTGGATGTCACCCATGCTGTACGTCTACACGGTTTCCACTGACTTCATTTAGGATTGCATATGACACTTCTGAAAATCAGGTGTTTATAGCTCTGGAAACTTCCAAGACCATTGCTTTCAGATGGATGTGATTTCTTACTACTTCTGTCCTGAAGAGCTGTTACGTAGCACAACAAATGGGGTTGCAGGCAAAATCCTTGACAAAGCAATGTGTAGCTGTTCATGAAGTGTGTACTGTTGACTTAATTTCACTACCACCATTTAATATGGTATATACGATAACAGGGTTTTATATCGCCTGGACAGTCTTGTGAGAGAGTCGTGGGGTTTTTTTGCACAGGTTACTATTTCTTAGGATTCGTGTAGGGTCTACACTCCCTTCTTACCCTTCTGCCCTATTCATAAATGCTTCCCAGTCGGTACTGGAAGGGGGTGCGTAGTCCTCTGGAAAGGAGAGGGCCAGCCTGGATGAGTGAAATATGTGTATTCGTGACAACTTGAAAAATGTATATTGGGGGTAGGGAGAATAAAAGTTGCAGCCTCCCGTGGAGCTGACAGCTGACGATTCATGTATCTGATACTTTTATTTACTTTCCTGCGCAAGAAGAAAAATGTCCCCCACAGCAACTGCAGCATCTCGTGGTACCCGAGCTGCTGCCAAGGCACAAAGCACCTCTTAAAGCACACGGCTGTAGATTTCAGAAATAAATCATATCTGGTTCAGCTCCTCCTGGAGCTTAGTGAAGGAGTCTGTTGTGCCAGAGTGGATTTTCTTGGTCGTCTTTCACAATTGTGTTTGTTTTGTATGTGCTGAACCTTATTTTGATCTCCATTGCACTTGGGTTACGTTACTATACTCTTAACAGCTGCTGAGGAGGAACTCTCTTGGTCTGCACTGGGGTATGAGGAATGAAGTTTTGGCCTGCTATTTAATAAACACTTTGTTTAAAGAAACAGTTGCATCTAAGCTTAATGTATGAGTGCAACGTTCACGTGTTTGGTGGCGGCTGGGACCCTGTGCTGCTCAGGGGCAGCAGACTGGTCGCCAGTTACTTGGTCATCTCAACAAAAATTCACTGACATGACTTGGCGTTGTCAGCTGCTGTGGGGGGAAAAAAGTATTTTTTCTTCCCAGTAACTGTGTGGTGGTGGTTTTTTTTTTTTACATAGTGCATTCTGTTGTCAGTATAAATAAGGAAGCTTTTTTTAATGATCTACGTTAGACATTATGGTCTGGCAACTGAAGGAATAACATGGACAGTTTCTGCAAAAAGTGTAAAAGTGGTTTAATTAGCCCCTGCAACATTTTTTGGTAGGTTATATGTTACTGAGATGGCATTGGTTTGTCACAGCATGGAAGAAGGCACAAATGTCCCAAGACACCATTTCCTCAGAAGCATCACCAACCCCTCCACATGCTCCCTGCTCCCCTTAGGGGCCTGAGTCCTGTCATGGGTGGGAGCCATGGAAGATACCCTGAATGTGAAACCTTAATTTCTCAAGGGGGTTGGTTTTACTGCTACAAAATAGCCCTTCACGGATTTGTGTCCTTCCAGTATAGCAGGAAGAGCCTAAATTGACCTTTCTCTGCCTCATCAGAAGAAGTGATCATTCCAGTTGAGGCAGATGTTTGAAAAACAATGGTGGCTGTGGATGGGCTAAGAACGTCTGCCCCAGCAGTAGGCGAGGGCTGGTACTTTATTCCGAGGTCAAGCTTTTTACAGGTGGCAAACAAAATCTGCTGTCCTGCATGCCATCACTAGCCTCTCAGATCTTCATGCAAGATCTTCAGTGATACTTGTTGACTGTTAGTGAGATGGAAGGGTTGGGTTGGTTTTTTTGTTTGCTTTTTACCTGAAATATAGGGGGAGGTGGCACGTTAGGTGCTAGAGAGCACATGTGGAAGACGGCAAGCAGAAGGAAGCTGAGACGGCTGTACTAACAAGTATCACTGAATTGCTCGTTAAACTACGTATTGAAAAAAAAAAACAACCCAACCAGTAACCAAGTAAAAAGTAAGAAGTTGGGTTATGTCATGAATTGTTAGGCAGTTATTAGTTTAATTATCAAACTGAATTGTTTTCGTGGTACTTTTACTTGCATTGAGTAATAACTTGCTTTAGGACTGGATTATCTGTGATGGTTATGTAGGTGTGAACTGAGGTGATGGCATCAAGTTTGCCACTTACTGCTCCTTCGGAAAGAAAAAAGCTGAACAGGTCTGCATACCTATCATGTAAGCACTTGCTGCCGGCCTGTCTCTGCTCACGGTCTGAGAATGAAATCTGCTTAAAACTATTACCTCTTAAAACTATTACTATAGGACTTCTATAGGTTTGGGGCGGGCGGGGGGCGCGAAAAGACTGTGGTAGAGCTAGGACATGTTTCTGCTATTCTTGTCAGTTGTTCCAGAAGCCATGTTTACCAAAAGCCCTTTATTAAGTCCCAATGCATGTATTATTTTTTTTTTTTAAAGATACTGTGGGATGAAAATTTGTGTGGTGGGTGGTCACAGTCTCTCTTTTTTTTTTTTTTTTTTTTTTNTTTTTTTTTTTTTTTTTTTAGTTTTTCATATGCTGTGGTTTTAGAATAGTCTTAATCATGTGTTAAAATTGTATGCATGTGTAAGTTGGTAAAAATTAGTACTGGACATGATAATATTGTAGAGCCTCTTCCATGGATGCATACCCTGTAGTTTCACAGGAGTTTTTTTGCATTGAGGTGTCAGGAAACTTTCAGCTTTCCATTATATAGGCCTTTGCTGCAACTGGATACACCTGATTACGCCTTCTTTTTCTCCTCATCGTAGAGTATAAAAATTCCTCACTGTTTATTGATAAATCTGTGTTTCTTCTTCTCCAGAGATATCAGCATGAATAACATCACAAGGCTACCAGAGGATGCGTTCAAGAACTTTCCCTACTTGGAAGAGCTGTAAGTATTTCACAGAAGTTCAAGTTTTGCTGCAACATCAGATGGTTGTGTAAAGTGGAAGGTGGGTGGGGAAATAGCGTTGAGTTGAGCTGCGAACAGAGAAAGCAATTATACTTTAAAAAAAAAAATAATCCTGTACATGTTTGGAAACCGGAACAGTAAATGCTACTTACAAGGGACTTTTTACGGTAATTATTTTAATCATTGCTAGAGTGATGACACATACTAATTACAGTGTTATCCAAAGATAACACAAGGGGTGTGTAATTACCATTGTTTCCGAAGGAGCTACAGTATAGCTGTTGCATAAGTTCCATAAAATATATGTTTCATTTACTGAGCAGCTTGCTCCCATTGCCCCTCTAGGCTGCAGATGCAGCGCTCACAAGCCCATCCTGACCTACATCTTTAGCTTTTTTTTTTTTTTTTAAGGTTTTACTTGGGTGATACTTGGACTTTGGAAGCCTTGAGCTGCGCTAAGGCTCATGTGCCCAGTGTTTTGCTGAACTGAAGTCTTAACTGAGACTCCTTTGCAAAGTTGAAGCAGCCTTGCGCAGCGTAGCCCCGAATTAGATTGGGTTTCAGAGTCAATAAACAGGGAGAAGGCTTTGACTTTTAGTTCCTGCTTTAGTAGGTACTATTTTGTGTGACTTGTGTGTGCCTTAGTTTCCTGTGTGCCCTAGTTTCCTTATCTATGAAGAGAGGGTAATGGTTCAACCTTTGTCAGAGAGCGTTGAGAACTTGGAGTAATAAGGAATAGATAAGACAAAACCACTGCAATTTGCTTTGCTTCGCTTGCATTTTTTGTGTCAAAGTAGCTTTTCTGGTGTCAAAGAGCATTTAAAATGCAAAGTGAGGCTGTCCTTATTTGTGACTTTGGCTAGACTGGAACTACGACTGCTGTGTTTAGAGATTTTTTTTTTTTTCAATAAATGCACCTTAGGGAAAGAACGGCTCATTTCCCCAAAGAGACAAACTCTCATGAAATAGGGAAGCATTTTTCTGACTTTACAGATGAGGAAACTGAAGCAAAGAATGAAAGCCCTTTGTAGAAGGCAATAGGATAAATTAACCCTATAGCAAAACTGCAGATGACTCTGGTCAGCTGCTATAACCACTACAACCACCGCACCTCACTGGAACAAAGATTTTGAAAAATTGATAAAGAGATGGATCACTTGCTCCTGAAGAAAGGCTTGTGTTCCTGAAAGCTTCTCTGTTTTTCTTCCTTGCACCCCGGCTATGCTGGTTGGCCTAATAAGGTGTTCTACCTCTCCTTACAATTTCGGTCTCTCTTATGTCCTGATAATGTAGCAGTTACCATTACTAATACACTTAAATAACTCCATTTTCCCTGGTTCTTAAGTAGTTTTGACCCGGGTCAGTACAATTGTGAAGCACAGTTGAGCTTATTTATGTCAGATGAATTGTGCGTGATATCTTATTTCATGCTTAACAGGTTCTGGTTTATTCCCTCTGATTTTAGGTGTTGCTTAAATTTGCAGTATAGTTGGGAACTTTTGAAGGAAAGTAGATTTACCAGTATTTCAGATGGTGCGTGTGTGTAATTGATACAATTTAAGAAAGGCTCTATGGCATGAGCAATCAATTAAAAAAAAAAAAAAATTAGAAGCCTGGCAAGGCTTGCTTGGCTCAGAATATCTACTAGCCAACATTCCCTATGCACTTTGCAATATGCACTGCCGTATGTCTGTATGTTTTGTTAGACTATATATGTAGCCCAGTTTTATTCCAAGTTCTTTATAGTCATATGTTACACCAGAAGTTGAAAAAAACAAACCATTCTGTCTTCCCAACTTCAGATGACTGTGGGAGACTTCATTTTTTTTCTCCCTATAAGTAATTAAGCAATAAAACCTAACTGGTGGGTGTGCATATTGTGTAACTTCCATAAACCCTGGGGTGTGTCAGGAGGTAAAGAGAAAAGGCAGAGCCTTCAGCCATCCTCTGCCGTGCTTTTTGCCCAAGAGCCATTTGCTCCGTGTACCTTGTTGTCCCTCTAAATTCCAGCATTTCAGTTTGCAAAAAAAGACATTAGCATTGAGCTCGGAATTATGTGTGAACACCCAGAAACTTTAAATCGTTCCTAGCATGCTTACTTGATATGTTAAAGCAACTTCTGGAAAAACTCCAAACAAACAGAAAACCAAAACCCAACAACTTTACAGTAAAAAAGATACTTGCCGAATGTTTAGACATCCGCGAATCAATCATAATTGCTTAGTACAACAGGAAAAAAAATTGTAATTTTCATTTTATGTTCGAGTTACTTCCTACAGCTGCAGAGGTAGGAGAATGTCTAGGAAGATTAAAAAGAAAAATTCTTTTCAATTCAACGGCTATCACGGGTGCAGAAAGACAGGAAAATGACCAGGAGAGCAGAGCCATAAGTAGACAGTATCTGTGTACAGCACTGCTCGGCTGAAACCCATTAACTGAGACTTGTGAGTTGTTAGTAGTATTTCACAGCAGCAGCTTGCTTTGAATTTGAAGCCTGTTTGAAGAGGCTCTGGCCATGCCCATCAGCAGTGAAATAAAGGTTTCTTCCTTTGCTTTAAAGACCTGGTTATGGTCATCCGTGCACAACTCAACTCCATGTTCCCTTGCTTCAGTTCATGTTTTTGCTGGAGGGAATGTAATAAAGTAGATTCAAACAAAAGCAGCTTGCCTCCTTAATAGCCATCGCCAGCACCAGACATGATACATTTTTGCTTCATTCTGGCCATTCCTTTTCTCCATGGAACAGGGTACGGACATTTTTCAGTCTTCATTTTTGCTGGTTGTAGACAGTAAAAACTGAACTGTTGTACTTCCCACTGTACAACCACAATTTTCCCTCTCCACTCTTAAGATGGTTTTCAAACTTTCTTCCTGGCTTTTAGTTATAGTTGAAGAGATGCAAATTCTGACTCCCAGGCACTAGCAAAGTTCCTTTTTCAGTACAGAAACCTGGGTGTGAGTCTCCATGCCAAAGAAAGAGAGACAGAGTTAAAGCAAAGTGGTGTTGAAATCTGTGCACGAAGTGACTTTTCCATCTAGAACTTTTCTCAAGAATTACATGTCTAAAGCAAATGAAGATCCTATAGACTAATGGGACTGCAGTAAGTACCCACACCACCATGGACTCTAGTAGCTCTTCATCCAGGAGACAGCCCTGGACACCTTTCTCTTTATACCATGCTTTAGCCCTGCCCTTTTTCAAATGCTCTCAGAGATTAGCCCCTGACAGAGTTAATTAAATTGCAAAATAGTATCACAGAAATTTTAATTGACTGTAAATGGGAGGCAATTAGATGTATTATGTAGGCAACTGAGTCTTACACAGTGCACATGGGAAGAGGATGGGATTAAAAAAAATGCAGTAGGAACCATTTAAAATGGGGGTTGTCATTTCCTTAATGCAATGAATTATTTGGTCGTCTGGACAGACTTCAGAGGATCGTTTTCCGAATCCTAAAACGAACACTAGTGAATAAAAGTGAAGGAAGCATTGTACCAGGCTTGAAAAAGCTGGCTGCTCCATTAGAAGGTGCCTTCCACGTCACTGAAGGAGGAGCGACCTGGGTGCTTCAGCGCATGCATCCCGTGCTGTTTTTAGATGTGCTGGGTTATCCGAGACACCCACACAGGACTGGCAGGTCTGGCACAGTTGGGGCCAGGTGGGAGAGGACATCTGAAATGACGCTACGCGTCTGGCGTTGGGCAGCTGTCTCACCTGAGAAGTATCAAATTTGCAGGTATAATCTGAGGTTTTGTACCTTTTGAGATAGATAGTGTCCTACCTGAGTATTACTCACAGGTACAAGGAAAGGGATTCCAGCATGTCCATGGGCAGGAAAGGGATTCCAGCATGTCCATGGGCAGGATCTACCCATTGGGTTATGCGCTCCCTGTGCCCCTCTTCACAGCCTCGTCGTGCGCGTCACCGCATAGCATGGTTATCATATGTCTGTAGGATTCTTGCACTATTTATAAATGTTATAAAAATTCTCCATCTCTGTGTAACTGATACCCATCTGGAAGTAATTTGCAAATGATTGAAACGGCAATGGTCAGAGTCAGTGAGGAGCGGACCACCAAGGGTTTTGCCACAGCACTTAATGAAGTGTATTCTCCAGAAAATGTTAACGTAAATATGCTGCAGCCCTGAACTTGATATGGAAACTAAAAATCCTTGGAAGAACTTGGCCACAGTTTTATAACCACACCTTAAAGTATTTATAGAAAGCTAGAAGAGGGAAATATAGTTAGATAATGCAGTGTTTTTAGAAAGCAGAAACCATTTTCCAGTGTGAATTTTTAGCTGGAACAGCCAGGCTATGTTATGTTTTGATGCTCTTCTAAATGGTTGCAGTTCCTTCTAATATTTAAAGTTATCTAAAGCGGTTTGAAGGATTTTAACTGTAAGATTTCCATTCACTATATTTGTGAATGATGTGCTGGATTAATTAAAATGGCACTCTCTCATCAAGGAAGGCTAGTCAAGATTTTTATTTCTGGCTGGTTTTTCAGTCTGGCTTCAGTGACTTGAACCACTTGAATAAAGCAGAAGTCTCCTCGACTTAACGACCTTTTAACCTTGATTTGATTCCCACTCTTAACCTCTTAAAATGTTACTGTCTTATTTGCCCTGTGCTGGTGGGAAAGTTTTAGATGAAAAGGTTTTGGCTGTCTGGCTGTGAGTCCATGGAAGAGGCGGTGGGGGGGCAGAGGACAGCAAGCTGTCCCACGGTTGGTCTCCAGGTCACCTGCGCGTGGTTGTCCGAAAGGGAACACAGGTCACCTCCCAACCAGTCAGTCTTAGGGCAGGGCTCTGGCCTCCTCCAGCAAGGGGTAGGGAGGATGCTCTCTGACTCTCGGGGTTTTGAAGGCCGCTTCGTGCCCAGTAATACTGCAAGGAGAACAATCACTCCTGAAGGCACGGAGAGACAGCAGTGCTCCATGACCTTCCCAATGTGTGCTGATGCCAAGGTCTGCCGTGTTTATGGCTTTTCTTCATATATGATATAAAACAGTCTCTCTTCTGTGACACTACCCTCAGAATTTTTTTTTTTTTACATCAGTTGAGGGCAAACTTTAAGGTTTTTATTTAGTGAAAATGGTTAGCAAAATAAGGTGATAAGAGGAAGATTCAGATCAATAAAAGCTCTTTTCTGAAAGACAATGCTGATCTTTTTGAGATGAATAGACAGCGAGCGAGAGACAGCATGCGTGCAACTGTAATTTTTTAGGAAAATAAGTAGTACAACTGAGAATTTGCTTGACTGTTTAATTATATCCATGCTGACTGCAGCACTAAGAGATCTTGCTTAAACATCTCGAGCCCCTCTTCCCCCCCCCANATGGTTTTTAATTGACAAAGTATATATATTTTAGGAACATAAGGATTAATTAAAATGCATACTGGCAGTGAAAATGAGGTGGTTTTGCCATAAGGTTGTAATCAGGAAGTATCTGCAAGGGAAATGTCTAGAGTTATTTTTCCTCTTGACTGCAGCTGAAGATGACCACCTGGCTGAAATGTCACAGCTGCTTGCTTTTGTAGTATCTATTTCAGTGTGTAATTTAGATGGTCCCCTTCCTTCTAATTTCTGCATCAGCACCAAGTTGTAGTATCCTTGGGGAGGGAGGGGGAGTGTCTGTCTCTTTTATTGTTTTGGTTTTATGAATAAGGCATGTCTTGGAGTTCTGCCAAGGCCACCAAAGCTGAGCTGTTAGTTTGGGATGCGGTGTTTTTCCTCACCTGGCTGCGGAGCGTTTGGTGGAAGGAGGTTTTTGACCTTCAGTGCTAGGTCTTTTAAATTAGTATTTTCAAACTAGCGAGCAAATGTTGATGAGAGAGTGCAATTCCTCTCCCTTTCATACACATGAGTAGTCCCGGGATTTCCAGCGGGAAGCTGGAGACAAAGGGCTTGTTTTGAGTAGAAAAGGTAAGGATGAATCTTCAGGAGAAAAGTTGTCCTGATCCCTTGTGTTAGCTGACGTGTGGTAACTGAGGCTGTGGTTAAACATCCTCTTGTGAAACTGGCTGGTGTGACTGGAGACGTTACCACCCCATACCTGTCCATTCAGCCCCACCAGCAGAGACTGAGGAACCAGCCAAGAGCTCTCTTCAGCTGCTTTGTTATAAAGGTAGCCGGTGTAGACGTTCTCTGGTATTTCAAAAATAGCTGGCTGACGTTGGGTTGGAAGCTGATGAGTGCTCTTCATCCATCTGCCAGCTCTGAATATTTGAACAGCTGGAGGAGGTAATTTCCTCAGTTGTTCTAGCTTGAATTCCAAGAGGTAAGGTTCTAATGAAGAAAATGCAAGGTGTAGGTTTCACATGTGGTAGCAAGTTAAGAGCCTAAGCTTCGACTTGACCAGCTAGCATACATTAGAAACATTTGGTGCCTTGTGTGTGCTGGAGCTTTAGAAAGTGCGTCGGCGTGTTGTAACTTGCACCTTCAAATTCTAGTCAAGACAAACCTTTAGGCAAAGACTCCCAAGTAGAATTAACCACAGTCAGCTAAGATATTTTTAAACATCACCTACTTGGTCTGCCCTAGATGCTAAATGATGTTTAAAAACATGTTGGCCAACCTGTGTTTAATTAATGTTTTCTTATCTATGCGAGTCCTAAATCAATTTGATTCTGGATGAGTTTCAGTCCTGCTGATACAAGAATAATTTTTCTGTAGCTTGGAAGGTTCTTGCTGCGCTCAACAGTTGCAAATTTTTCCTGTTTGTGGGGACAGATGCTAGTATGTTCAGTAAATTCCATTGGTTTTTAGAAGATGAGGAAGCTTCTTTCCAGTTTCTGTTTCTACATGTTATTTTTAAAAGCTGGCATGGCTGTGTATAAGGATCCCAAGGCTGGTTATTCTGCTGCAAGTACTTTTAGGGGGAAACAAAACTTTTTCCTTATCTTGTCATCTTTGAGTTTGTGTTCAGCATTGTTTTCGCATGCGCACGCACACAGAAGCTGGCTTAGTTAAATGGCCTGGAGGCTGAACATTGCGGTGTTGTGCTTCGAGACCCGTCTTACGAGCCTGAATTTATTATGCTGCCTGAGCTGCCAGGTTGGGGCTGTCTGAACGTATAAACCAGGTAAGAAACTTCTGGAGGCCGAGCAGTAGCCTCCGAACCTCTCGGGCTGGGTCTCTCCAGGTAGACTCCCCCAGCCAGTGCTCGCACCATGCAGTCCACCTCCTCTTTTCGCTTTCAGGAATTGGAGCAGAAGACAAAAGGCACGTGTGTGCAGGCAAGCAGGCAGCCAGTTCCAGGCTTAAGCCTCAAGAAGACTTGCAAAAGCCTTAGCTATTCAGACAGAAAACCAGAAAAAACAAATCCTACGTGTCGGCGGTAAATGCGTTATCCCTGTACTCTAAGAAAGTAGTTGGCTGGTCTGAGCGCATTCGGTCATCATAGTCGGTATGGTGCTGTATATTACCCTAAGACGACACGTTGAGGAATTAAATCCTCCTTCTACCTTCTTTACTCCCCTCCTCTTGGGTGGTTGCATTTTGGGGTTTGTTTTTTTTGTGAGTACTGAGATACTCTTGCCTAATTAGCATTGGCAGATTTTTCCTGGCATAGAGGAACCTGTACTCATGTAAAGTTCTTTTCCTGCCCTTCTTATATAAAAGTAAAATTCTAGATGATTCTGATAAAATATTTGCTTTTTTTTTTTTTCAGCTGGGGGAAAGTTAACAGTTGACCTGAACCTGAAACAAAGAATCATACTGAAAATTACTCCCATTTCTCTGAAGTCATTCATTGTGGAGATGTCTACCAAACCTGGGTCTTGCATTTACCCACTATGTGTCTGAAGTGGTTAGAAAACGGGTAACCGAGGTTTAATTGCCAAATATATGTAGATTTAAGCCACTTCCACCTTTTGCAGCATCGCTTGCTAGATGCATGGGTCATTCAAAAGATCCTGTGCCTGGAAAGGCAGTAGATGCCAGGGCAAAAAACAAGCTATATGGACAGATCAAAGCAACTTTGAGGATTTACTATCTCAACAGAAATTTTTTTCACCCTGTCATGTCTAACCGTGAATATATTTCATTGTCTTGGAAGCCTTCTAAGTGTCCAAATAGCACTATCTACTAAAAGCACAAATGTGTAGTTGATTCGGTCATTGCATCCCAGTTGATTGAAACTGAGCTGGGTTACTTTCATCTTGGTGTCTCTGCTTTACAGACTAGGTAAGTGAAATGTGTTTATAGCTAGGAAGGAGCTCCTGTCAGTTCAGTGTAGCGTTCCATCTGCTGATCTGCGGGGGCAGCAAGCAGAAAGCCCATCTCCCTCGCGTGCCACTCTCTGCGCTGGCCTGTGATGAAGTTGGTATCAAATCCACAGATCCCTCTTGGAGTGTTGGAGTCTTCTGAATTGGAGCTGTCAACCACAAATCCTCCCCTGCTTTCTCAGCAGCCAGCCCACCACTGTGGAAGTCATTCCCGTAGCACAGCCGAGTGCCCCTGATCGCTCAGCTTCCACAGTGAAAAGGAGGAATTAATGTTAGATATAGCTTTTTGGGGGGACAGGAAGAAGATATGACATCCAGAAAACCACCCACCTTCTCCCTACTCTGCCACTGAAGTATTTAAGTTTGGGCATCATGGTGAGGAATATGGAATATTTGTCTTGGGTAGCTCCTTCTCGAGTAAACACGCTGGCATCTGTGATGATTGCTGTTTGTGCAGTGAGAAATTAGAGGGGAAGTGGAAATGCAGAGGGGCAGAACCTGGCTCAGAATATGCAGACTCACCCGAGTGCCTAGAGATGGCTGTCGAAGGAAAGGTCTACCCGGCCTATGGTAGAGCAAAGGAAAGCAATCACAACACAGTGGAAGATGTGCAAAGGCAATTAAGGAGAAGAAAGCAAATTTTACAGAATGCGTTCTGCTTTGGAAGTGAGAGGGATCAAAGTTGCTTACTACAACAACTTGTCATTGCTGCAGGCTAGGTGCTGCCAGTTTTCAAGACAACCAGATCTTGTTGCTTATTTTTAAGATGCGTCTGTGTTAGAAGATTTGTCCAAACTTTGTTTTTTTCTGAGAGAATACTATTCAGGACTACAAAGACAGCTTGCTCCAACAGCTTATATTGTGTAATAGTTGTTTCAGGTTATGTATGTTTCGTTTGGTGCATATGCGTTGTAGCCTGTGGGCTCTACTTCAAGGAAGTCTTGCCCGAATACAGATACTGCTTGCACATTGAATGATAGAGTATATATTGCATGGATGTGAATGCTTGCTTGCCTCAAAATCCATCATAATTTATTTTCCTGTTAACAAGAAAAAATATAAATGTTCTTTGATGGCTCTTCATGGACTGTATTTTGTCCTGCAGTGGGTGCTGGTGACTCTTGCTGACAGTTGAACAGTAGAACTTATGGACAGGCTTTAGACTTCTTTTAATCAATCTGTTTAGTTTACTTAGACACTTTAAATTTCTAGACCAGGAATGCATTTTGAAAACAAGCTATTGCCTTGAAGTTCAGTATACCTTTGAGAAAACTGCAACTGCTATGAAGGGAGATAAGAAATGCCAGCTCAGCTGGATGGAGTTGGTGCAGTTTCAGTGCTGGTTGTAGTTACAGGCTTCCTTTTTCAGTCCTGATGTGTCTTGGCTTTACATACTTAGGATTTTATAAATGGTGTTTGAGGCTATGTAATACCGAAACCTACTGCAAGAAAAAGACAAGGGGACAAATGCGTTTTCCATTACCAGAATAAAGTATCCATTTAGTTATGTTAAACTGGCGTGGAAGAATTGGGAGCAATCTGTAGGTTATTGATTGGCTTCACAGCCGTGCAGCAGGCTGCAGCTGACAGAAGTCCCAAAGGGGCCGTTTGCTAATCACAGATAAGCTAAGTGAAGTTTCATCTGGTGTTACAGCTTCCATTTACCAGCCTGTCCCCTTCTGCAGCTGCCCAGCCTCGCTGGGCTGGACCTGTCTGCACGCGGGAAGCAGCGAGCGCTTGGTGTTTTCCTGCAAATGGCTTGTACCTCTTGTGCAAACCTTCAAACCTTGCTGAGTAAATTGTAGCACGTAATTATGCATCATCTGTTGAGACACCTCAGTTCCATTCCAGAGTGCCTGCTTTTCTGGAATAAGTGGAACCTGAAGCTCGTCTCCTAGGTTGGAGAAAATTTAATCCATGATACCCAGCAAGTGTGTCTATAAGGCATTTTCGAAGGTGACTTCTGTTGCAGGAGAACATGAAGTAAAATTTGAGTTTTAGTGATAAACCACAAAGAGCTTTGAAAATCTTTTTTATTAGGGACAGGCATGTAAGGATGGTAGAGTAATTTGACGTAAGCAAAAAAACCTAAAGAAATTGCAGAAGTGCAAGTGGGGACACAATGAAATATTTTTCCAATGGGATGAAAATAGGTAGGTAGAAGATGGGAGAGCTAAAAGGAGATGTTGAGTGGGCAGAGGGGCAGTGGTGGATGCTCTGTAAGGGATGTGGGAGGTTTAGCCTTGACTAGATCTTGTGTTACAAGTCTTCGGTCTTGCCAGAAAGCAGCTAATGTAGAAATAAAAATAAATAGAATGTTTTGTTATGACATGTCAGGATTGCAGTCTGTGTCGCTATCTGAATTTTCGGTGAGGAAGTAAGATTACAGTTGATCCACAGAAAAAATAGCCAATGTATTATTATCAGAGACAAGATAGACAGATAAGGTTAGGAGGATCCCAGAAGACTGCCGAGAGGGAGGAAAAAAATCCCCACCAACCTACAGCAAAACCACTTTGTGTACGTGCACGAGATCTTCAGAAGGACAGAACAGACCTAATTCTTTGCTCGGGTAACCTGAGGTTCACCACCACCTGGTATGCAAGAGAAGCAGGGAGGTTTCTGAGAAGTTTGTATTGCATCCTGTCAAAATGAGTGATGGGTTCAATTGTTACAGACAAAAATGTGTCCTTGGAGCATCCTCCCTGATTTAGAGTGACACCAGTGATTAACTTGGCTTGCTTAACATGCAGCCGGCTTGCCAGACTCCTAATTGCAGAAGTTTTAATTTCCCAAAAGAGAGAAAACAGTCTTTGCCGCTCTCAGAAGAGTTTCAGTGCAAGGAACTCTGCTTGCTGTGTACTCTGGGAATGAGATACCATGCAAGGTTATTCCTCAGCCAGATTGCATCCTGATTTCTGTAATAACAACAAGGTGTCCACTACATGTGGAAATCATTTACTGTGTCACTTAGGATAATGATTAGAGGGTATTGCTCACCTATATATGACAGGATAGCAGCATTTTGTCCTCCATATGTCCTACTCTATTATCCTGCTATGCTGGAATTGATTTTGTCTGTTTGAATTTGTCCAAAGTTGCAGAAATTTTGTCCCATTGAAACACTCAATTTTTTTTTTAAATAAAAACAAAGGACTACAATTTTCAGTACCAAGCAGTTACAAGGAGATTGCCAACCTAGAAGAAAGGAACTAACGTGGTCACACATTACACCTGTGATTCCACTGCAGAAGCCTCCAAGGTGTAACTTGGCTGGGCATTTCAGGATACTCATAGTCCTGGGCAGAGTTTCCAAACAAGGGGAGCCATGGCTGAGTTAGCAGAAGACTTGTGGTCAGGGCGATGCACCCCCTTTCAGATGATGCCTGCTGCTGTGTCTCTGTACCTTGAGAAGTAAAAGACAGCAAACAAAGTTTTTGTGGCCTTATAGCATAGCAGGGCGCTTCGCAATTGTCTCTTAAATTACATCTTTATTGTCTTTGTGGATGAGTCTGGTTTACAGTCCTCTGCCTTTTGGAAAAAGAGATCTAACTTATGGTGATGCACCTCGACTCAGTAACTACAGATGGACTTTCAGACCAGGTCTCTGAGGCTCTTGCGCTCCGAATGAAGGGAAGGATGGGTCCTCCCCTTTGGATAGTGTCAATGTAGGGCTGCCTTCAGGTGCCACTTTGCAGCAGTGGGAAGTTGTCCCACCATAGAGAAGAAATCTCCAGGGTTGGTCCTAAGCAGGTTAGTGAGTCTTGCTCCAAGGAAATGAAGGTTACTTTCTTTCTGTTGTGCTCAAGTTTGGGGCTTGGATTTTCCTTAGCCGGTTTACTGTGTGTGCGAGAAAGAGAGAAGCAGAGGTGGTTTTAAAATATTTGTTTTAAACATTGTATTTGAAAATCTGAATGTGACTATTTTTGAGTCTTGATGGAAGGGAGATGGCATGTATAAAATCCGACTGGATGATTTCAGCGATGTCTTAATTTAGATGCGGTATGTGCGCTGTTACATGCTGCTAATTCTTCGGTTCTGTCTTTAAAATGAACCTGATTGTGTAAAGAAAAATCTTTCCATCCTCCCGGCTGCTGCGTGCTGCAGCAGAGGGGAGCGTGTTGAGAGCAGCGTGTGATACGTTGGTCTTTGCCCGCTGGAGAGCTGGAATTGAAACCTCCTCAAGAGCAGCCACGCTCCCTAAGGCTAGGACGTGAATGATAAATGTATATTTGGCAAACTGATTAGTAAAGCCTTTGCACACTTGGCTAGTTGTATCCTGTTTCCTGGAAGGTTGCCAGATGGAGGAGAAACGGAAATGTAATGGATTGCAGGTTGGGTTTTTTGTGTGTGTTGGTGGTTGTTTTTTTTTTGGTTTTTTTCTTCTTCTGTTGGTTGGTTGCAAAAAGGCTGAATAAACAGGAGTTGCCTTGAGGTAGGCGAAGTTTTGCTAGTTGAAGTCACGCAAGCCTTGCTCTGGCTCAGCTGTATTTTGTTTCCAGTGCTCTGTAAGGTTGTGTTAGTGACACACAGTGAAGCTGGGGGAGCCTATTCGACTGCATTTAGTTTAGCTTTTTTTAAAACAAATTGCGTATGGGGGCTGCCACTTCTCAAACTGCATGCTGGGTAATCGACATCAACTAGTAGCATGAGGGCCACAATAATCCAGTGCTGTAGCCTCAGTTAAAGTTTGCTTGATTTAAGAGTTTCTGTTTTGATGTTTTGAACACTTTTTTAAAGTAAATGGGTTCTGCAGATCACTGCCTCTCTGGTGTTTCACCAGTATTTCTGTCTGTTTACAGTGAATTTCTTAGGAAACTGCTAAAAAGAAAGCCATGAAATATTGCAAACCTCCCTGTGTGTGTCCGTGTCCCGTATCATCCCCACCCTGGTAAAATTAATGCAGTTGATTTGGGCAGTTACTGACAACAAAATGAATTTTAGGGAGGAGTATTTAGTTGCCATTCGGAATTCTTCATTCACGTTAAAAATTCAAAGTATCTGAAAAATCCTGTTGCAGCTCCAAAATCCCAAGGTTGTTTGCAGACTGGAGATTTCAAGAATAAGTGTGCATTGATTATTTTCATTTTTCCTCTGGTTTCAGAGCTGTTTGATTTTACAAAAGCCACGCAGACAAACTTTTCTATTTTTCTTAGCAATCAGGAGATGTTTCTCTCTTTTTTTTTTTTTTTTTAAGACAGAAGCAGCTGAGATTTAAGCATACTTGTACTGCTGTCAGAGCCATAGCTATGGTGATTGGGGCGTGCGTGAGGATACAAGGACTAAACACCAAGGTCTACTTTAACAAACGATTGTAAGATAGTTTTCTAAAAAACAAGTAGTATCTGGTGCTGCTGTTGCCTTCCTGTCCATGAGAAGCCCTGGTCTTCTCCCTTGGTTTGTAAATAAAACCATCTACCTCTGCAAATGGATTTGATAAACATAACTAGCATCCGTTCTATCAGGCAGCATTTTATGAAGTCATTAATTCTTCTGCAAGCAGATTTATGTAGGTATCAAATGCTTTGGGTAATCTCTTGTATGGAGTTTAGAAATAGAGACTAAGATAACAAAGTAATAACTTTGCTGTGTTCTGGCAAGCTGATGCTTTAGATGATGCTCTTGTCATTTCTTTCATTTGCCTCTTTGAAGTAGTATTTTCCTGTTAGCGTGGCTGGCTTGCTTCACCCTGCCCTGTAACAGCAGAGGTGGGCTTTGATAGTCTGTAACCTTTGTTAAAGCACATTGACTGGTTTTCAGTTATTAACACTTAACTGCGTCGTACGTGGGATTCCCACCAGATGATTTCATTATGCAACCTTCCTCCAACATTGCTTTTGCTTAGCTTGGATCTGAAACCACGTCTGAAAGCAAATCCTTCGGCTGACATGATGGCATCTTTTGGCAGCTGTGGGTTACCAGGTGTTCTGCATTATTATCTTTTGCCCTTAAATAAAATACCTTGTGTCACAACTATTAGCAGCCCAACAAAGGATGGACCACGCAGGGTTTGCTGGTCCACGATAGAGGTAAAAAGGTTGAAGGAAAAAAAAAAAAGAGAGGGGGAGGGGGAATGAGCTATTTGAAAACAGCTGTTTTGGCTGCTGTTTCTGCTTTCCTGCTTTGTGTTCTGCAGCATCTCCTGTATTTATTACTTTTAATATCATGGTGGTTTTCACGATTTACTCTGTGTTAGTATCTAGCAGTCCAAGTTTGAAACTGGCCACATTTTGAGAGAGAGAGAGAGAGAGCAAGTATGGCTGAGGATCTTGTTCCCTTGCTCCCTTCCTCAAGACAATTTTCTTTTCTGGAAAGTTTGCCCAAATAGCTAACCAAAAAGATGAAATATTACCAAGATTATGTCTTGGTAATGTCAGCAGGCGTCTTGTCAATTGTCAGCACTAAAAGCGTGTACTGCCTGCTTGCAACTATCATCTTCTCATTTGGGATTCTCAGAGAGACTTTTCCCTGCCTTGTGCTAGCATCTAGCTATTTTTACTTAACTGCATAGTTTCTTTAGGAACTGCTGCATAGATTAAAAACACATGGGTACCAGAGCATGTGTTTCAGCAGAGCAATGCTGAAAACCAGAGGATCATGTTAATTGTTGGTAAATGCACTTTTCAAAGCTAGTACTGTAAGAAGATTCTTTATCGTTCTGGGGTGTGGTTTTATTTCCTAGCGTGTTTGCAAAAGTATGTCCGTGAGGCTGAGTCGTTAAAAATCTGCAGTGACTAAAATAACAGTTGAAAACTCTGAAGATCATGAATATGACACAATCGAATGCAAAATGCACAATTGCTTGCAAGATTTGATGTATCGGCGACTTTCCTTGTTAGATTGCTGTGGAAGTACTGTATTTTGTGACTGAAATTATTATTGCAATTTTTTTCCAGGCGACTGGCTGGCAATGACCTTTCTTTTATCCATCCAAAGGCCTTGTCTGGGTTGAAAGAACTCAAAGTTCTGTAAGTAATCGGGTTTTAGAACTTCATAGCTAGCTGTATGCTTTCTTAGTGCACAGCCAGCCTGTTTACTGGTAGGCTGGATTTTTTTTTTTCCTTTCTCTGCTGCNGTGGTGATGAGTCATAATGAATTTGACTAAACTGTAACTACTGTGTTTAATTAGAACACTTGCTTCTGAAGTATATCTTGTAGCAGAGGAATTGTCAGAAAGAAAAATTCTAGAAAGGACATGTGGAGTTTTTTGTTGTTCTCCACCCTTTCAGCTTACTCCCTCAGGTGCCCCGACATGGTCAGGTAGTACTAGTACTTAGATGTAAAACACTGATTGACCTTGGAATCATCCCTGACGGATGATAGAAATAATTTCAACACTTCAATGCTTCTTTAGGTGAAGATGACTACTAGAAAAAAAGTTGTAATTCAAAAAGAAAAAGTTAGAATTGTATGCCCTGTTTCCCACATCGTATCTTCTTTTCTGAGATAAGAATATTCATTTCAACTGTTTCGTAGCTAAGGGTAAAAACAGCTTTCTGTTGTTTGGGGTTTTAAAAACCTGTGTCCAGAAATTGTAGCATTTATGATGATGTAAATGTTTACCCAACTGCTAGTAGGGTAATAGATAGTTAATTAAACAGATATTTAAAAAACCCATTGGAAAAGGCCCCTGAGGTTTCAAAGAGGCGTAAGCAAACAGCATAAGCAGGGTACAGGTTAGGAAACTGCCCATCTGCAATGCAACTTAATATGATGTTTTGTAAATTGAATGCGGAATGTCAAGGCTCTCGAAGGTATCTCCTTCGGGATACTCAATACTGGGTGCCTGAAATTCTAGCAGTTCTTGGAAAAAATTGGGACTTGGATATTAATTAACGGTGAACTTACTTGTCTACTTGCATTTTACCCCAGTATGTGCCAAAATCTATTAATATTTTACAATGTGTGAGTTCTTAGTTATTTATATTCTCTTTATAAAAGAACTTACCATGAAATAATATGTTGACCTATAAGAGAAGTTCTTAAAAAAAAAAAAAAAAAAAAAAAACAAAACACCAAAACAAAACCCAAACCAAAAAAAACCACCCCAGTGTAACTTAATTCAGCTTGGCTTTAGTTTCATTGTGTGTCTTTTTAATGTTGTGCCCAGAGGTGCTTTGTTGTGAACACACTTTGTAAATTAGATTGTTAATGCATTGTGTATTGATGCGGCTTTAAGAAGAATTAGAGGTTTGTGTATTTTGTAGCATGTATAGGATGATTTCACAAGAAAATAATAAAATCTCATTCATTGTAGCAAATTTGTACTAGCGTTAAGTTGCTGGACCTCTTCAATGAGCTCCCAGGGGATTTTCAGCAAATTATGTCAGAGGCTTGTTCTCTGCAAATTAATGCAGTTAATTAATGAGTTGTAAATAAAACTGAAAGAGACCATTTTCTTGTTTCATTGTTGCCTTTGGGTATCTGGTCTTGATAATTCTACATGCTTTTGTGTACCCTAGAAATCTCTGAAACCATAACAGGACCGTGGGCTCTTCTGTCACCTCTACTGTTGATAAAGTTTATTATCAGATTCTACTTTACTAACACAGTGGATTTTTACAGAACCCTACAGAACAATCAGCTGAAGACTGTACCCAACGAGGCCATCAGAGGACTAAGCGGTTTACAGTCCTTGTAAGTTTTCTTACTTTTCGTTCTTGTATTGTTCTCCAAGTTCCGCTTTCAGTCACCTAGTACGTTTGCTTCATTCTGTAGAGTTTTGAAGTATAATCATGTATGTGTAATAACATACCTGCACTTTCTGATTCTATGGTTTCAACTGGAACAAAGTTCATAAGGAATTTTATTTGGCATCTTTGGTTGGGGTGACCCAAATCCAAACTCTTTCAAAACCCAAAGCAAGGTACAAGATTGCTGTATAAATGCAGTGGCGGTGGAGTTCCTAACACTTATCATCCTTCTGCATGTCCTAAGGTGTTTCAGCAATTTTCAAATGTTGTGCAAGAACGAATCATGCCCGAGTCTTTTGTATCCAGAGGAGGAAAAGGGGTTTCTGGGAAAGGTGCATTGCTTGAGACATGCATAGTATTGGTTTTACTGGAAGGTGTTGAAATCACACAGACAGTTATGAACACCCCAGCCATTATTGCTGGTTGCTCATAAGGTATCTCATAGGTGCTTATACTATCTCATAGCTTATTATGTTTTATAAAGCATTTTAATCAGACTGTAATAGTTAGTTACAGCTCTCTAGGTGGTAGATGCTTATCACTGTGATGAGGAGGCGGAGGGGGGGAAGGGCTTCAAAACTTTTTCTGCTTACCTACAGAGAGGGCAGATTATCTGTTCCTTCTGTGCCAAAATTCAGGTGTCTGGTCCAAGATACTGTTTCTTTCAGTGTTGCATCAGATGATGGAATAATTTTGCAAAAATAAAATTAAAACAAACAAAGCAAGCCGAAAAACACCAATAGTTTTGCAAAAATAGCTTTGCAAACTATTGCGCAACATTTGCAAAGGTGCTCGCTGCGTTCCCTGAACTTGGATCTTGGCCACTAGCCTTCTCCCAGTCGCTCGAGTATTCCTTCCTTTTCTCTCCGAAGGAAGCGGAGTAAGCATCACGGGGCAGGATAAGATTGGCTGCAGATTGCGCCGCTGGGGAGCGGGAGCCTGTGCGGCGTGGGGACGTGGCACCTCCCCGCGCAGCCCTGGACCTGCTTCTGCTGGGCAGCTTACCAGCCGGCACCTCTGGCACGGCAGCGAGCCTGGGGAGCACGCAGCTCACGGCAGGAGAGAGCAGCCAGTCTTGGTGCCACGCGTTGGCACGCGCTTTTTCCAGGTTTTCAGATCCAAGGGCAGGACCGATGCAGCAGGTTTCCCTTTTGTGAATTTTTTTGTCCGCGGTTTTCCCCCTTGTTCGTGTGTGCGTGTGTAGAAGAGAAAACACCTTGGTCTGAGGGCTGCAGTCTGCTTTGTGCAAATACTATGCAGCGTAATAAAAATCCTTCAAATTACAAGATGTGAATAATCCCTTAGTAATTATTTAAAAAAACCAAAACAAAACTCCTTCCTGGCTTTCAGCATTTCTGTGATGCCAAAAAAGAAATGACTTTAGTAAATACTTTTGTTGTTTACAAACCATCCGTTTCTTTTTCAATGAACGCGCTTTTTTCCTCTACTTATTTACAGTAATGTTTGTTCTCTAATTAAAGCTTGAAATATTAAATCTTCAGTTGCTGGTCTGATGATAATTTTATGTGCAGAAGGGAAGGGATAAAATTAAGGGAAAAAATAAACTAAGCCAGCATCTGTCTCCTTTTTTTCCTAATTGATATGTTTTTAGTATGGTTGGAAAGAAGATGATGTTAGAGCCGTTTTAAAAAAAGCAGACATTTCAGGTGTTGAAAAAAATCACAGAATCATTGTGTAATATTGTATAATGTAACCAGTATAATCACTTGACATAACACCATTGTAATTAACATGTAATAGTAACAATGTAAAGTGTGGTGAGGTTTCCCTTTCTGGGAGCTTCATTGCTCATAGGTGAATGATAAACTGTATCACTTTTAGGAGGATGAAAAAGGAGGAAACTGGGTTAATAAGTAGCAAGCTACTTGTTACTACTTTTTCTGAGGAAAACCAAATTGAGGTTTCAGAACAGCTGTTTGAAATACAGTGGGCAAATCCAGTCTGGAAGTCATCAGTGTCAGAAGCTCAGAAAAATCTGCTGATGTGGATCGGCATTTGGGTTGTCCCCCTCTGTATTCCTGAGAAGGATGTCTGTCTGCATTGCGAGATCACCAGAATTTGTTAGAACTGGCAGCAGTTTGAGAAGAAAATTGTTTTTGAGACAAGTATCCAAAGAAATGTAAAGCACTCTTCCTATGCCATTTGTTTACTTCACCAGGATGCATTTCTGTCATTTCAATGAGTTCCAGGAAAACTTTCACTTTATTGCATCACTCATAAAATTACGGTGTAATTATGCATATCCCAAACTAATGTAGGGAGCACCTTCTGGCAAAGGAGTGTAGGACTGGTCCTCTGAATTTTGTGTGTGAGCATGGAAACGTAAGTGTCAGCATGTTGCTTTATTAATTTTAAAAAAAAGAAAGGGGGAGGGAGGGAAGCGTGGGGGTTTTTTTCCAAAGGAATTTCTGTCAAAAATGGATTTAAAGCTCCTGGGCTGTTGTGACCTTCTTCTAAACCAAATAACTCCTTGCAGAATATATGTTAGAAAACCTGCTTCTACCTTTTTAATATATGCTCTGCATCCAAAACCTGCAAGTTTAAACATCTCTTAACTGACTCTCTTCTGGCGGTTTCCCAGTTTGCTCTGCAGTAGGCTTTAGGGGGATTTTTTCTTGGTGAAGACACAAATTACTTGCTCATAAAACTTTATAGTATATCGATAATCGTTTGGTTTGCAACTGCTGTAGAACTGTCCAATTTCTCTCTTAATGTGCTCCAATTTCTGGGTGCGTAGGAAGACGGTTGCTACACTGTGTGTGTTAACAAGCCCAGTAAACATACCTGGGTGGAAATAAAGAAGATGGTTACAGGAGCTTCATGATCTCTAATGTTTATATTATAGCTGGCGAGTAGCCAGCCTGGTTCAGAATACTAAACGACAGCTCTTTATTTTCTATTTACATTGGATATTTTCCCAGCTCTGGCCTCCGACAGAGTTAGAATAGAGTCCCTATTTATGGAGGTGAAATCTAGCAAAATGAAAGAGTTTGACTGAGTGGAAACTTGCTGTCTAGCACCCCAAAGTTGTTATATCTGGCAGGATGTGTTCTCGCACTGCAGCACGCGGTGCTATCTGGGACCGTGGGACTACTGCTGAGACAAAGGCAGTAGTTGCCCAGCTTGGGCCCATGGCTTTTGGTAGCAAAAACCCGGACAAATAAGGAGCTTCACAAATGTAAACGATAGTCTTGATACATTTCAATTGCTGGAAAGCATCAACAGTGTATTTTTGTTATCACAAGGTAATGAAGTGGTGTACTTCATACTTTAGATCTGGAAATGGTGTCGGTCGGTGAGGTTTATTGGTGATCCCAGGGTTGTCCGGAGTGCCAGAGGTAGCAGAGCGGTGTGCAGCTCCCGCAGCGTGTGTGGAGCCTGGAGGGACCGGGAAACCATTCCAGAGCGTCACTTCTTTAAGTGCTGTAGCATATTCAACTGCTGTGACTTGTTTTGGTAACGCTGCTTGCTCCGAGTTTTGACCTAGAACGTGGGGAATTCTAAAATGTTTCTGTAAGCTACAGCAAATTCTAGGGTTGCCCTAATTCACCCCAGAAACCCAGCTACGTATGAATTTTAAGTCACAGCGCAGAATATTCTAGTACAATCTTCAGTGTGTGATGAATACTGCAACTATGTTGTTTAAACAAAGACTTTCAGATGCTTTGGAAAGGAGGTGTGTGTTCTGTTTAAACTCAAAAAAAAACTTAATTGCTGCTAATTTTAGTGGGCGTTTGCCATCAAATCCCAGGAGTCATTTTTGAAAGCTTGTCAATAGCTGTTAACGTATTGGAGGCAATTTATTATAATTGTAGTTCAGGCATCGCCGAGGTATTGTCCCTGCACATGTGCACACACGCAGGGAATATTAGAGCCTTCTGCAGCAATAGTTCAAAGCGCTGCAGCTGCGCGGTTGTGCCAGATTCCCAAATTGTGGGTGTTGGGATTGTGCCAACGTGGCGCTCAGCTGCGATAGCTCCTGCCTTTCTCCTTGTGTGGGTGTTCACCTGAGCTGCAGGGGAAGTGTCTTCATGCATGTGGTCAGCAGTCGTTCTCTGCAGGACCCGGCAGCAGTTCTGGCTCCTTGGCCTGGTCTGTTTGCAGCCTCTGCTGCAGGATCATAACCAGTTAGGCTGTCTGCTTTCCAATCTTGGAAGGCTGGAGCAGGCTCGAGGCGGGATGAGGCAGGAGGCGTGAACGCGCGGAACTGGAACGTGGTTGTGTTTTCTGGGAGAGGCAATCAGCTTGGCCCAGGCAAGAGAAAGACTGGGGTCCTAGTGTGGGACTGGGAGAAATGAGAGCAGCATCTTGCTTTACGGGGGGGGGGCGGGCACGCGGAAAGTAGGGTAAAAGGATGGGTACAGAGGAGAGAGGCGTATTTCGGTCACGACACATTTTAAATGTGCTATAGCACATATCTGCTATAGCCTTGCATTTCCAACTTTTTCTGGTTTTAGGGAGGATTCCTGGTACAGATCAAGCTACATCTGTATTTATTAAAAAAACCAAACCCAAATCAGATCTAGAAACATTCTGCTGGTACCATAATGGAACCGCACAGCTTCAAGTGGTAGTTCCTGTTGGTGACAATTTTAGTAACGTAAACCATAAGCATTTTGGAAGGTGTCAGAAGGGAAGATCCCTGAATTTGGAGAGGGCAATGCAAACACTGTCTTGGATCAGTAAGTGCACAGTTCAGTTCTAATTCTGCTTATTATTTCTTAAACAGCGTTTTATGGCTTCTGCTGATAATTTTGTGATTCCAGATTATTGAGCTTTGAAGGACAGGGTTATCTGTACGGATAGTCTTGGCTGGGAGGCTGTGGAAGAAGTTCATTAAGAGCAATAAGTACACAAAGTTAAGAAGCATTGTATGGTCTTACATGTACTATGCACCTTTAACAGTGGCATGTGGTTTTTCAAGTAACCAACTTTTAATGGGTTGTGTTCTGAGGTTTTTTTAGTTCCCTGCTTTGCTGTTTATAAAGAGTTAAAGGGGACCAGCCCTCAAGTGAGTTTGTGTTAAGCTACAGGATTAAACTATCAGCACCAGAATGGGAAAGGAAGACATTCGCACGCATTTTCTTTCTAACCTGAAAAACAATACAGAGTTAAACATGCTGAATGTGCTTTTCTCCCTTGCATTTTTTTTAGAGTAAAGAATGTGTAAGAGCTCTCCTGAGCGTGTTTGTGCTGAAAAATCTTTAAATATGCAGCAGTTTAAAAATACTGCTTCGTGAACTTTACACGCTTGCTGAATGACGAGAGTCTCATTTTTCTGTGCCACGTTCACCTTTAGAAGCTGTTCTGGTTTTCTTGAAAGTGAGATATGGGTATGTCTTGGGAACATAGGGAATCTCTGGGGCTTTTATAGTGGCTTTTTTTTTTTTTTTAAACTGTCTGGGCTTGCTGAAAGGAATTGCTAATGTTTAAATAAAAATCAGGAAATTATTTCTAAATAGAATGACTGGAAACTTAACTAGGGTGATGGAACTTACACAGCATGTAGGTAAAGATCAGCTGAATTCTCTGTGGGTAATTTGCAGCAAACTCTGTATGAACTCTCACTGGTACCATCTTAAACGTTTAAGTGGAAGAAATAGTCTGCTGGCACATCAGTACTGGTTGAAATAGCTTTGGCATGTATCATTAGTTTCTGAGAGCTGCTGTAAATTTGTCCTTGAATAAAAGCAAATCCTTGTATTGATGTTCTCAACACATAAGGTACAGAGCGGCTGTTTGAGATGGTGAACAAACGTGCTGAGTATTTTAAAGTACCTCTGTTAACATGGTGGGTTTATTGCCTTGCATTGTAGCAGAATTTCCTAGGTACCAGGCTTATCAGTGCTCAACTTCAAAACCTAAAAATCTGCTCCAGTGTTATTTGAGTGATTTCTTTGTGGTTTTTTGAAGGAGCACTTTAAAGAGCAAAGTTCTTTAACAATTGCTATTGAGCAGAAGTGGTTTAACACAAGAGTTGGGAGTCATTTTCCTTTTGTTAACATCAACATTAAACTCCTATTAGTACAAGGCTGTTAAAATTTCCCAGTTGCTGAAGCCTGGAGGGCCAAGAGTGGCCTCAGATGAGAGCTAGTGAGGCTGGGATAGTAACTGCAAACAAACCTGCAATTTGTCTTCCAGGCAAATCATGTTAACAAAATATGTGGCAGTCGTACATTCATAACAAATATTCTTAGCAAGGTGAGGTTTTTGAGATGTATCTCGTATCTGAGAGGTCAGGAGGGAGCATCTACAGCGATGGCCACTGGCATGCTGTTGGTGGTTTCTCCCAGGAGAGGAAGAGTAGACCCTGGAGAGATTACAGGATGAGACCCAAACGCAGGAATTTTTTCCTCCCTCTACCGAGCTTTGTGCCCAGCTCTCCCTGTCACATTCCTGCTTCCTCTGGACCAGTGGGGATCATCCACAGCTGCTGGTTTTGCAGCCTGGCTGCAGTGTGACCCTACCTGCGTGGCTGAGGGGTGCTCTGCCTTGGTGTGGTGGGGAGGAACCTCTACTGTCTGGCACCTGGCATCTTTCAGAGGATGGGAAAAGAATAAACCAGAGAAGCAGCACTGGAGGGACCGGGCAGCCGGAGGAGATATGTGAGTGTGGTCCTGGAGGTCTCCCCTTGCTAACCATGATGCGGGCTGTCGGACAGGGCCATGAGTATCCTTTCCTCTGAGCCTTTTTAACCCTGTAAATAGATGCTGTGCTGGTAGCAGTGCTGCCCTGTCCGCTTCACTGGCAGACACCTGCCTCTGGACAAGTGTCTGGCCCAGCAGTTTCTGCTGTGGTTTGGTGTGGTGCAGGGGGCAGTGTCCATCCCGCCGCCTCCGTAATGTACTAAAAAAGCTGGATGCCGTGCTGTGCTTCCTCCTGGGCATCTGCTCTTCGTACACCAGCATGCTCCTGGCAGGCCTGGCCTGAGATTTCTAGTGAAAAGCTTTTATGAAAATTTGAAATATGCTGGAGTTGGAATGGTAATTTTGTGTGTGTTTATATTACTACTGTATTCCTGCAGAGAAGGGCCATGAAAATGGCTGGAGCACCTCTTCTATTGAAGACAGGCTGAGAGAGTAGGGGTTGTTCAGCCTGCAGAAGAGAAGACTCCAGGGAGACTTTATAGACCCTTCCAGTCCCTAAAAAGTCCCCCAGGAAAGCTGGGGAGGGGCTCTTTACCAGGCAGTGTAGTGATAGGATGAGGGGTAATAGTTTTAAAGTGAAAGAGGGGAGATTTAGATTAGATATTAGGAAGAAATTCTTTACTGTGAGGTTGGTGAGACACAGGCACAGGTTGCCCAGGGAAGTGGTGGCTGCCCCATACCTGGGGGTGTTCAAGGCCAGGTTGGACGGGGCTTGGAGCAGCGTGGTCTAGTGGGAGGTGTCCCTGCCCATGGCAGGTGGTTGGAACAAGATGATCTTTAAGGTCCCTTCCAACCCAAACCATTCTATGATACTACAGAAATATTAAAAATTCATATGTATGTGTGTGTTAGACTTTGGAACTTTTGTTCATTTGAATTGAGATAGGAGTTCATATTAGTTTGACAGTTTCCTTAAAGCTGAGTTAATTATTTGAAGACCTTCAACTTAAGTTGCTATGTTCTTTGCTTGTCTTAAAAATATGTTAAATACTGATATAAGAGCTGCGGAATATATAGGGTCTGTCATCCTCCTGCTCTTTCTTCTTGTGGAGTTGGAGTTTGTGTGAGGAGGGAACCTGACAGGTAATAAAAGTGAAGATGACAGCTCTGCAAGTGAACTCTGAATTTATAGACTAAAATGTAAAGGTCTCTCACAAGCCAGTGCCTATAGGGAAGCTGGAATTGGAGTAGCTTCTGAAAGATTAAGGAATTTAAGTACATGCTGCAAGCTCTAATTTAAAGAACGTAGTCTTATCTTTAACACTTTAATGGAAAAGCACAATATTTGTAAAAGTTCAGTCCAAGTGAGGAATATTACTTGTCCTTTGCTAGTTATTGGAGCTACTGAATACTCCCTTATCCCACCTTAAAGAAAAGGTGTGGTCCTGAGTTGTAATATTGTGTGGAAGTTGTAAAATATTTTAGGTTTGCTTTTCAGTTGTTTCACAAAGTACTCCATTATGTGCATTTCACATTAAATAGAGGCATTTCAGCTGTGTTTTGTGTATTGAACATAACACGGATAAGTTTTGACTGGAAAAGAAAAAAAATGAAATAACTGTGGCACGTCAGGCTTACACTAAGAGGCATGAAGGATTGTGGATGAGACCGAAACGGCTGAATTAGTTCAATAAGTCTTGAGGTATGACAACTAATAACAGAAGTCCAGCACCAACAGGTATTTTTGTGTAATCATAATAATACCCACTTTGGTTCTTTTGATGCTGTGCTCATTCCTATAACATTTGTACAGTTTTCCCTTTAAAACTGTAAATGTCCTGCAATGAAAACCCTGGGCAAACCCTCCATTTTCAGCTATTTTACTGATGTATCCGTTGACTTCTGGGAAGACCTTGGGCTAGCATAGTTGGAGATTGGGAAGTCGCTATGCAAATGGAGAGTGGGAGACACAGATAATCACAGCATGATATCCTGTCCTTCTGCTTGACATTGGCATTGCTAATTACTTTCAGTCCTATTCAGTTATTTCATTTGTAAGATGACACACAGAAGTGACAGAGAGGCAGAGAAGTGCCCTCTCTCACCTCCTGAACCTCCCTGCCCGGTGACGATAGTGAGTGGTGGTGGTGGTGTTCTTTCAGCCCTTGGTTTTACTGCCATGGGCAGGAGATGATTAACGTGAGAGAGTGGATGGCTGTCAGTTTAAGATGCAGAGTTACTTGGGTACTAAACCTACCTGTGCTGGGGGACAGAGGTCTTGGCAAAGCAAGCTAGGCATGGAGGGTCCATCATCTTCTCCAGGACCCTCTTTGTTCTCCCTGACTGAGAAGTAGATTCCTTCCTCGTGTGCATCCGTTCTTCCTCTGGTCATCTTCTGCTTTGATGGTGGGAGGGGAGGAGCAGGGCTTGGGGCTTCATTGTGTGTTTTTGTTTTCCAAAGTCTGCTAGAGTCGATGGAATTTAGCAAGGAGCACAGTGAGAGTACAAACATAGGTATCAACAAGTAGTCACAAGGACTGAGGCCTGCCTCTTGAGTAAGCTTCTTTGCTTAAAAANACTCGGATATGTTTATTCCACTGGAAAATAATTCTTTTGATCTTCAGGGAGGTGTGTGAATTTAGGAGAGAGAAGAAAAACAGGTAATTTCAAGTTTTGCGTTTTGATTTGTTTTTTTGTTTTTTTTTTTTTCTGAAGCAGAGCTGCAGGCTTTTTTCCTTGCCTCCCCCCTTACTTTTTTTCTTTATCATAATCAGGCATTTAATTTCTCTGAAATATTCCAGTCTCAGTGCAGCCTAAGAGCATTCAAACAGAATAGTGCACACACCTGTCAGACTGTCAGACCATGGGGCAAATGATAAGGGGGTGCCAGTGTATGAGCCATAGGAATTAGCTCTTTGATGTACAGCTTTAGAGCTAATGGCACCTCACTCATCTTAGGAGAGAGCCTTTGACTGCAGACAGTTGTGTAAGTACACACTTTTATTGGTGTATTTTTTTACTTAATTTGACGCATTTCTTGACTTTTTATTAGATGAAAATTCATCTGCATGATTTTCCCCCTAATAATTTAAAATATTTTAACCATGTACATCACAACAACAAAACTCTTGCATAGAAGTAGATTAAGTACATTAATTCTTGATCAAGCTTGTCTTCCCCCTCTGAATTCAGCATGTCCTTTAAGTGCTGGGGTCCAGAAACACTTCCACTACTATTTAAGCTGTCGTGACTGTGCCTGGGACAAATGTAGCCCAGTCGCTTGGTCCACTCTGCCAGCTCAGAGAGGGACAGGATGGGTGGCTGGAGGCAACGACTTCTTACACTAATCCAGCTAGACTTTCAAGAGCGTGTCTGATCATGGCTTTAGAAACACAGTTAATGCTTAATATAACTTAAAACCTGTGCTGATTTGTGTTGTAATGAATATCGGTGCTAATGGAGGAGCGTATGTGCGTTTTTGTCTCCCCGGACAGCAGCACACATACCATGGCTGGTACACCAGTTGTTTCAAAACAGCTGTGCAGGGTGTTTTCTTCCACGTTGGCAGCAAAGTCACCTTGGTTGAGCTGTGTGTTGACCTGGAGAAGACAGCCTCTAGGTCAGAGGACAGTCAAACATTGCCTGTTGCTCTCAGCCCTACGGTGCCTCGGATCAGTTGCAGTCCCTATTTTTCATCCCGTGGACTATCACTGCTGACCGTTCGTCTCGTCCCCAAATGAAGAATAGCGCTTTATTAATGTTTTGTTTCTTCCTGGGTCATTCCTTGCTGGTGCCCGTTCCTGGGCTTACACAGATGGGCTTCCATCTGTGTAAATCCAGGCTTTAGCTGCAGTAGGGGTGGTTTTCCGCTTTTGTCCCCAGTGCATCTGGTTATATGGACGTAGTGTAGACAAACCTGAACCAGTCCCCATCTGTGCCTTTTGCCAGTGGTGCTATCCAAGTAACTACGCCTCTAGTGTAGGAAGGTGAAAAACCAAATCAATTCAGAGCGTATTGCATGAGGAAAATGCACGTGTCACTTTGCATGAGAGTTTCTGCTGTCGCTGCCAAAGCCATCAGACAAGGAGCTGCCGTATCAGGTTCGTCAGTTGTCACGGAGCAGGATTCTGGGAGAGACTCTGACAGTAACACCTGCAGCTCCCATCATGAGGGCTTCACATCTGGAGCTGGAGCTGAGGACGTGCATTTTAGCCTCCTAGGTTTCCAGGTGTGGAGTTCTCTCTTTTTTTTTCTTTTTTTTTTTTTTTGATGCTTTGAAACCTGAAGAAATGGTGAAACCCCATAGCATAGGTGAGACGGTAACTGTAGCAGAACTAATTGTCACTTGTGGTTTGAATTTTTCTGTGTGAAAGAGAGCTAAGTTGCTTTCCGTGTGTGTTACTATGGCTGATGTTTGCGATCAGAGTTCACTTTGGGGGGGGGGGGGGGGAAGTGTGATGGCAAATCCACTAATATACATTAGTCAGCAGTGCGAATGTGCTATTTTGCATTTTGTTCTGGAGCATGTTAGAAAGGATGAGGTGTGAGAGTGAAAGAAATTTCTCAGTTTTAATTGATGACATAATGTTTTATTTGTTGGGATAATTCATAGCTCTGTTGTTCAACAATTGCTTTTAATAATCTTGTTCTCTAAAGTAGTCGCTTGAGGTGTGTAGCAGTACCAGGAAACAAAGCCTGTAACAGTGTACGATGCTATTGACGAAGTAGCTATAGGAATAATCAGCTCAAATGAGTAAATACCCCTGCAAACTTTGATACACTATCAAGCTACCATTTAAAAAACTTGTTCCAGTATTAGCAGCTGGGGGTTGTGGCAGGGAGACGTATCTATAGAGTTACCGATACACTTTAAACTGACTATAGGCATATGAGTTTTTTAGTAAAACTTTTTAACAATGTTTGAGAAGTTTTTTTTATGAAGCTTTCTTTTGTGGGCTCTTCATTTGCCTTGAAAGCGTGTTCGTGCATCATCCAGTAAACCTTCAAACTTTCTGATATTAAATTATGTCAGTAAAGCATATTTAAGCTTAAAAAAAAAATGTTCAGGAGTGATGGGACTTCAACTGATGTTTTTACTTATTTGTAGTTTGTGAGTTTTTCAGAATTCTTTCTGTTCTAATGTAGGCGTTTAGATGCTAACCATATTACTGCCATACCAGAAGACAGTTTTGAGGGTCTGGTGCAGTTGCGTCACCTTTGGTTGGATGACAACAGTTTGACAGAAGTTCCCATCTATCCGCTCAGCAACCTCCCCTCTCTGCAGGCGTTGACACTGGCTCTCAACAAAATAACGCACATTCCTGACTACGCATTTACAAACCTTTCCAGTCTTGTTGTCCTGTGAGTATTTGTAACTGTGTTTCATAGGTCACTGAGTCTCTCCTCAGTTACAGTTTTGATTAATCTAGGATGGCACTGAAAATGGTATTTCGCTATGTTTCAGCTCACTTTTCTAGTAACAGCCTATACCCCTGTGATACTGTACTAGATAACTTGCTGAAGGTTTGTTAAAGACTTTCTCCTAAACAGAAAGTCAAATGGGCTATAGGTAGTGAGATTGATGTATGTTTTCATACTTCTAACCAATGATTGTCAGAGAAAGCTTTCAGAGATACTAAAAGAGGAAAATGTTATCTGCCTCAGACCTGTTTCTCTGTAGTCTTAAATATCTCCAGGGATGAATATGAAAAATGCATTTGATTTAGATGTTTAAATCATGTTTTTATCGTACTTCTGGATAGCGAGTAAAGGTTTAAAATAGGTTGTCTTGACTGCAGGCAATCTATTCTGTTCCCATATAGGATGAAATATTTCTGTCTGGAAGTGAAAGACATTCTTCTGCATTTTCCACCCCATGCAGTGTTTTTTCTAAACTGTTTTAACTATCTTGATTTCATAAAAATATCTGTTAATTTGTTAACTTATGTGAAAACATTCACTTGTTTTAATACTCGTTTTATTTTTGCTTTTCAGACATCTGCATAATAACAAAATAAAAACTATAGGAAAACACTGTTTTGATGGATTAGACAACCTTGAAACCTTGTATGTATGCCTCTTAAAGTAATCTGTTGTTCAGTGTTTGTCTCATTCCCAGCCTAGTCAAGGTTAACTTAATGGCATGGTGAAGATTTCACAAATAAGGCATGTGTGCACTGTGCAACACATACTGCTGTCAAGCTCGGGGTTTGGAACTGAGGGCTAGTATCAGTGCAGTGCTCCACCAAAACTAATTAACTATGTTGAGAAGCAGGTAAATATTAGCCTGGGTGAAATGTCACGCTGGAAGATGTGGCTTTAACATTCCTAGCCCTGATGTAGCAGGTGTATCTTTGCATAGCACTCTACTGAGTCAGGTGGATGTATCGGAATTGGTTGAGTGGCCCTCTGGGTGATAAGGGACAAATATTTGTTTCTCCGATTTGCTGTAGGATTAAACATATTTAAGATACACTGCCAAAACTGTTGTGTGACAGGTTTCTCAGAGGGCCCCAGTGGACTGTTTCTCCACTGCTCCTCCATTACTGAATGGGCACCACTGGCTGCCAAGGAGACTGTGGAACACATGTCCCCACATCTCCTGAAGCCATCCTCTGCAGGCTGGTAGAAACCAGCCCGGCTCCTGGTTCCCAGCCTCTCATACAAGAGAATCACCCGAGTTCCCTTCAAATACTGGCAAATATTAAGATGAGAGACTAGTTTATCCGAAACGGTGAGCCTTGTGTTCCTTCAGACAGAAACATGGGATGGGGATGGGAAGCATCACCTTCCCCTCGTCCCATGTCTGTCGTCCCCACTGACAATTCATGCTCCCACCAGAACTGAGGGTCCGTAGTGGCCGTATCCTAGCTCCGCAGTACTCCTCAACCTCCAGAGTGCCTCCTTGGCAAGGAATGGCTTTCAGCCACTTGGGTTACATTCTCCATTTCCCTTCAGCTCACTCAGTGAATGTCTAGTAAGCATTGTGTCCTTCAGTGGTGTGTTTTGTTATGCCTAGTAGAATGCTAAATAAATAAAACGAAGGAAGGCAAGAGCAACCCAGCCTCTGTTAACATGAGGGGTTTGGATGAGCCCAGGAATGCTGCTTCCTCTCAACTATCTTGTCACTCTCTTAGAACCTCAATTAAGTAATACTTAGATGCTATGTAAATATGCACAGCTGATGTAAGAGACTCAAAATGTTTTTGCTGCTCATAAGGAGTCCCTTTTGCAGAGAACAGACCGTAGCAGGTCCTGACGTTACTGCTAGCATGGTGACAGGCTCACTGAGATCTCAACAGATCCCTGTCACCGATGTGCGCTGATTCAGTGTGATGACATTTCCCTCTGCTTCTCTTCAGTATTTATAATGGGGTTTACTACAAGGTCTGCTGTTGCCTGATGGCTTATTTACTGTTTGCCTTGTAAAACCTGAAAGAAAATTTTCTTAGTAAGCTTATAAAGAGTAGTCATTTTTATTTACTTTAAAAAACAAAACAAAAAACCCCCACAACCAAGCAACAAAAACAACTTTGAAATCCTAGTTAATTTCCATGTAAATTCTATTGAAGAAAAATCTGTGAAGTGTTGGAAAAAAAAAAAAAGATTTGCGCTGTCAGGAAATGTTATTTGACTTAACATGAATAATCCTCTGCATACTATTAAATATGCTACCTAAGTTATTACCTGGTTATAAAGCATGTAAAACATCAGAAGACTAAATCTGAGTTACTCTATGGTATAGTTAAAGATGTTCTGAAACTTTTTATTTTCATTGAATTGTCTTAAACAAAAACTATTTTGACAATTCATGATCACTATTAAGAATTTGATAATTTTTCCTGCTTTGTTTCTTATAGGGATTTAAATTACAACAACATGGTAGAGTTCCCCGAAGCCATAAAAGCACTCCCAAGTCTAAAGGAATTGTGAGTATTACTTACTCTCCCCTTTTACCAGTTTTCTTTCTCCTTTCCATAAATAGAGAAAAGAAATTTCTGTATTTAAGAATGCTTGTCTCATTATGCAGCAACCTAAATCAGATTAAGTTATGCTAAGTGAAGCTATAATTAAAGGAAAACATAATCATCAGCTAGAGAGGGAATCTATTGAAAATTATTTTGGAGTTATATAAGCGAGGAATTTATTCAAGAGAACCATTAGCATAGATCTTAATCATGAGCTGGTTTTGGCCTCCAGTAGCAGAATTAAGTATTCACTGATCACATGTGTTTTCCTTGTCCCCTCCTTAAGAGAGGAGGAAGAACAGAAAAAGCACAGGATCGTGTTCTGTACGGAATAGTTTCTTTCTGATGAAATATTTTCAGTTTAGCTGATGTGCAGTAGACAGAAATCACACCTTCCAAGTTATTCCTACAGTTAGACTTATTCCTGTTTAAGTACAGTCCTATTTTTGGCAGGATTGGGAATTGAGTAGGTGTGAAGAAAATGACTATTGGTTGAATCTACTGGCAGTATATTTTTAAATGTTGGTTTTCTTCTTTGCTAATATCTTTAGGGGATTTCACAGTAACTACATTTCCATAATTCCTGATGGTGCATTTGCAGGAAACCCCCTTCTAAGAACGATGTAAGTAATTTTCATGCATCTATTTTTAGTCTTTGCAGACAGTGACTATAAGAACAATGATTGAAACATGTTTTTCATTTCCCAGACATTTGTATGATAATCCTTTGTCTTTTGTGGGGAACTCGGCATTTCAGAATCTGTCAGATCTGCATTCCCTGTAAGTATCCTCTCAACGATATAGTACAATAAATGGATATGAAATGTTGTAGCTAAGAACTCCAAATAACTAAATTTTCTGCCTGCCTTATTTTTTTTTTTCCCCAGTAAGCGTTAATAAACATTTGTTATAGTTGGGAATATCTAATTTCTTAAGAAACCCTAGTGAATATGTTCTACGACTTTTTTTTTTTAAAAAAAAAAAATTTTCATTGCCTTGCATAAGACACACAACCTCAGGCCAAATGCTCAGATTCTTACTTAAACAAACTACGATATGTCCTGGGTGGTTTTTGAACAGGGGTGTACATTGTGAGAATGTTTTGCAGGTTAGTGCATGCACGCTCTCAAAAGATATCAGTTCGGGGGGTGACGAGTACGCAAAATGGAGTGAGACTTCAAACTCTGAACTACAAACTACCTCTGAGTTTATGCCCTTTTCGTATGTGTATTGATCCAACTCTTTCCAACTTGATGAATTCTAGTTGTTTGCTAGTGGAGGAGTAATTTATTAAGCAAATTACTACCATAAGAAGCAGCCAAAAGACTATCTTTTACATACTATTCATGTGTGAAATGTAAACAAAAGCAGTAAAAATGTTAGAAAGTCTCCTTAGTGAAAATATCTGCTTGATGTCGGGATTGAATGTCACAATTCATTTGCATAATAGTTTTCAGCTAATTCTCGTGGGGATTTTTTTTAGGGTCATTCGGGGTGCCAGCATGGTGCAGTGGTTTCCTAATCTGACAGGAACTGTTAATCTGGAGAGCTTGTAAGTATCTTCTACAGAAATAATTTCCAGTAATTTCCTGAATTTGCCTCTTATGAAGTGATTGAAATATTAGTGTATCTGGAGAGCAACTGGATATATTTTCTCTTCCTGTCAATAAATGTAGTTATATAGCTTTTCTTACTGTGATGCCTTAATTATTTTTTTAATAGCTTAAGCTGACAACAGTCTATGAAAAGGCCATTGATACTAACCCCCCTCTCACAGAACTAAAACCAGAAAAGTTTGCCTCTTCCAAAACACCAAACCCAAAAAAATGTTGGTGTGGGAACCTAGCACCTCATCCTTTTTCTGCTCTTACATATGCTGTTATGCCATCTACCATCAACAATGCAAACATTTATATATGGTGTTTTTTCACAGAACTCTAACAGGGACCAAGATAAACAGTATTCCTGTTAATTTATGCCAAGAGCAAAAGGTGCTACGAACTTTGTAAGTATACACGCTGTGCTCCTATTTTCATCTGCATCAAAATGTTTCAAAAGAAACTTAAATTTAATTAATAAATTAGAAATACTGCTTAGAATTGCTCATCCTAGTATTTCTATCAGAGTTGGAAATCTGATTCTGGTTTCTTTAGTCTTCAAAGCGAGACTCATGGCAGAATTGATGTAATGCCTTATATTCCTGAAAAAGGGTCCCTTCTGTAGGGTTGCTCTGTATTTCCTTCAGATGTTAGAAAAGATACGGAAGCTGGTGCTGCAGACAGTCTCTGCATCTGCAAATTCACTGTTTGGTCTTATCACAACAGTCGTCATCTACATTCAGAGTTTAAGAAAGAGTTTAGTCATAGCGCTTTGACTTTTTGTGTTTGGGAATGCTGGAGAGAGCATCAGGAACCAAGAGAAATGGAGATGAGGGTTAGAAAGAGGATAGTAATACAAGGATGTGCCAGAAAAAGCAGCAAGGATGTGTTAAAATAAATTTAAAAAGCCCCGAAGTTGCAAATGAAACTATTGGGAGGGGAGAGGCAGAGCCGTGTTTACAAGAGGTATGCACAGGAAAATATGGAGCAAAACAAGTGCTGAAAAGTGGAGCAGAAAAATATCTTCTGTTCTCCCCCCAGTTTATCTTCTATAAAAGAATGATGAAGTAGGATTTAACTTCAAATGGCAGTTTATCTTTTGAACAGAAACTTTAGGTTTCTAGCCACCTTTTTGCTGCATGGTTTCACAGAAAATTCTAAACTTTCCTCGCTCTGCTTAGGGAGGTACCAGCACACCAAATCAAAATTTGCACCAAATCCCTGCATTGCATACCATCTACGCAGTTTATTCTAAAAAAGATGATTATCAATAAACCTTTTTAGATTACAACTCTCAGAATTCAGGGAATTTGTACAGTGTGATTTTGGGTTATGTATATATCCAGATGCAGAGCTGAAAGCAGTGAAACAGGAATACAGGCAGAAATAGAGTATAGAATCAGAAACATTGGCTGGGAGGGATCTCATGAGCTCTTAAAGCCACTACAAAGGCATGGCCTGTTTCTCCATTACTTTTCGGTTACAGAACACTAGTTTCAGTTGTTTAAATTTGTCAAATAGAGAGGTTTGAGGTGAAATTTTTTTTAATGCTTGCTTACTTTACATCACTTTTTATTACTTTCAGGAAAAAATTGTTCACTGAATTCAGAGGCAAAAAGGGGGAGAGAGAAATGTAGCTTTTAAAAAGGTTACACAAATAGAATGAATGTAAGGCAATGAATCGCCATTTTAGAGAGTTACATAGACAGCCTTGTTTCTGCTATTTGCTGGCTGTTGCAAGCTTGACATAGCAGTTAACGTCTTTCCACGTCTTTGAGTGTGTATGTGTATAATCAAAATGCATAGTGGCGCTAGCTGGGACGCCTGTGGAGAGATCACACTTGTGATTCCCTTCATGATTTTCTCTGAACTGCCCTTAGTTTTTCTGCAGAATGTTATCAACAGGAAGATTTTTCTGCCAATCCATTTAATGGTTACAAATGCTGAGAGGTTTCAAGTAGAAGACAGTTGAACTAAGCACCTTTCTCCAATTTTCTGTTTTGAAGGGACTTGTCTTATAACAGTATAAAGGACCTCCCAAGTTTTAAGGGCTGCCACTCCCTGGAAGAAATGTAAGTAGAAATACATGTTGTTTATCTTTATTACCTCCTTAGTATGCTGAGTTCCAAGTCTCCAGAAACTTTTTTGCTTTGTGTTTGATGATAAGTTTCTAAGATTATGGACAGAGAGAGATAATATGACCATCTCATGTGAGGAGTGTGCTGGGCAGAGAATTCAACCACTTCTGTTTTCCTCAGTTAGCTAAGGGTTAACTGTTCCTGTGGCACAAAAAAGAATCAAGGACAGCTTAATCCTGCATTTCACAGTGGAATGAGCATTTATGTGTTTTCCTTCTTACCTCTTGTCACTCTTCTTCAGTTCCCTCCATCAGCCTTTGCTTGCGTAAAATGTTTTTTCCTCTAGTCCCTGTTAGACACATACAAAACCCATCTTTGCTTTTTCCTTGCATCATTGCCATAAAGCTTTTTAGGCTTAATTTCCAGACCCTACACATTTTTTCTGCCTCCATAGGTTCCTACTTCTCCTCCTACCTCTACTGCACTCAAGCTCCTTTCCCTTAACGAGCGTGGGGCTAATAGACTTCTCGCAGGCCTTTGCTGTTATACTCTTGACATCTTCAGGCTGGCTGTACACATGGTTCGTTGTAAAGGGAGCTCGTGAACTGGAAGTATAATTTGCCCATTAGCTCTTGAAGCGTTTCTCAACATTTTCCTTTCATAAATCCCTACTTTTGAGAAACGAAAGTGCACCCAGGGTTAGAATATGCCTAAAGATTCCCTGCAGAATGAAATAGATTGGTTTTAAATCTCAGTGTGACTCTTCAAAGTTCACAAAGTGTTACTTTTAGCTTGGAAGTAATTAAGTCCACACTTAACAGTCTCTTCTGAATTAAATGAGTTTTAAATTGGGAATGGGCAGAGGTGCCGGGAAAGGGCTTCATGGTTGTATTGAAATGGCTAATGCGAAATACCTAGACAGTTTGCCTACAAGGGGAAATGAGGAAAATCTCGCCATTGGTAAGGCTAAATCTGTGTATTAGCAGGCACCGAGCTATCCCTTGCTTTGAAGTCAGCCTGGTTAGCCAATAAACTTCTCTTTCTACTTCTTCGCTTTGCAGTTCCTTACAGCATAATCAAATCCATGAAATCACAGAGGATACCTTTCAAGGACTGTCTTCCCTTCGTATCCTGTAAGTGCACATAGCTGCATGCTGAGTAAAACAAGATAATGTGTTTGATTCCCATGAAAACTGATGGCAGAGGTTGGTGTTACAAATCTGATTGGTGGCAAAAGGCCAGGTGTGCTGGATCCTCAGGTGAAGCAAATCATGTGCAAGAGATACTAGCAGCAGCAGCCAGTCTCAGTCCCGTTCTTTCTATTCTCCATTTTATTTTTCTAGTCTATAAAGATATTTTTTTATATATGGAGATAAAAAAGGAGATTTTTTTTTTCAGTAGTTCACTATTTTGCATTCCATTACCAGTCTGTTATTCCATTATATAGTAGTTATTGGAGAGATCCTATCTGTTTTCCTCAGGAGGAGCACACCAGCAAACAAAATTATCCCTTCCCCTTATATCTCTAGCTATATGAAAATTACATAGGAATGTTGTAACGATCAGAAAACCCACAAATCAAAAGGTGTTTTAAAAGGAACGTCACGATATAAGTCCCGGTGGTCCAGCAGGAACTGGATCTGGATTTTGAAATCCAGCAAAGCAGACGCCCTACTGCTTGTTCTTTTGGTGTCTTCCCCCATCCCTGCTGATGTGCCCTGCCACAAGTGCGGTTGTCAACAACAGGATCATCCTGGCACACTTTGCCTGGGAATGGGTGGTGCCAGAACCAGCCTCTGCCTTGGGAACGCAGGCTGAGCTGCTGCTGCCGGGAAGGAAGGGAAAAGGGGTCAGGAATGGGAGATGGATTCTGCTTTGGGGATGAGGTGAAGCAGGATATGGCTGCCATACCGAGGGATTTGGCTGTTACTGCACCTGGCTGACTGGGGAGGGAGGGGAAATGGGAAGGTTGTTCAACTTTTCTGACAAAGACATAATGTATTTGTCACCTCAGCTTTTTTCTTAGTACAGTGGCTCTTACAAAGTTTTGATGAAACTGCTAAAATCATCTTATTTGGCATTCATTGCAGTGACCTCAGTAGAAATCGGATCCATCAAATCCACAAGGAAGCTTTCACCACTGTTGGAGCTCTTGTTAACCTGTAAGTAGGCGGTTCTGTGCAGCAGCCTCCTCTCTCTGTCATTAAACTGCTGAGAGAGTGAACGTTTCTAGCTTAAAACTGGTATGTGCCCACGGTGTGTTTCATCTCAGTGGATCACAAAACCTCTCACGAGCTGAATGGATGCAGGGCTCGCTTCTCGAAAGTGCCCGCTAGACCGCAGCCTTGGTGTGAGACTTAAAAAAGCCTTCCTACTCCAATGAGGTGTGTGCTATTGGATCTTCACACTTGCTTTGTTGTAATACTGTCTTAACATTCACATTGCAGAGACCTAAGTTTCAACGAACTCACTTCCGTTCCCACTGAAGGATTGAGTGGACTGAACCAGCTGAAACTTGCAGGCAATTCTGAGTTGAAAGAAGCTTTGCCAGCAAAGAACTTTGCAAAGCTCCGGTACGTTGGTAAATAACACTACAGAGGGCCTCGCTTATTTTGACAGTAATAAGCAGCATGACAATAAATAAAGCCAGTTTAGATAATACTCATGACAAACGATCTGCTGAGTCCTGTAAAACCTTAATATTGGCACGTATAAAAGGCCATCCGACTATTCTGGTATAGAAGCCATTTGCAGCCAATTGTCTTGGAACCTTTTATGTTTTTCCTCCATCACTTTTCAGGCAGATACCATCTGACTTCGGAGTAGTGTTTTGGGTGGATTCCATTTGTTATTGAACCGAGCACATCTGTCTTTGGGAGTGTGGAAAACGGGAGCAGACATGCAGGTGTCTGATTCCATAACCACCACGCTTTATACATGCGCTGTTTATTCTTGGAAGCGAATGATGAGAGTAACAATAATCATTCAAATGGAAACCTGGTACTGATTTCAGTGGGAGGTGGATCAGACAGCGATTAACTACTCTGAATTTTCAAAGATCTTTCTGCACATTAATATTTCAATCCTCAGAAAGCAGTTAGAAATTGTTTCCCATATTGTCCAATGGGAAAGAGGAGGTGAAGATACTGTTAATTTGTCTAAGGCCAGCAAAGGAACCCATGTCAGGCCTCAGCAGACCTGTGGAAACAGCAGATTGTTTTTTGGGTTTTGGTCTGTGTTTGAGAACTAGTGCATTGTGGGATACTTTAGATTGATGTTCCTCTTGAATATTTATAAGAATAGAACCCAGGAACAATACTGCAGGTAGTCGATACTGTAGCCTTGAGTCACAAAAACTAGCCTCTAGTCTGCTCTTATTGTTTCTGTGGACTTTTTAAAACTCTATGCCACTGTACTTCTGTACCAGGATTAACAGGTATGCATGATTTCTGTCAAACATACAAGAGCAAAAAACCCCACCTTAGTTCAGGGCCACAAAACGACGAGTGAAAAGGAAAGACAAATTTTTAACATTGTGATCATCTGGGGATTAACTTTCTTAGAAAACAGTTGCTCTTGAATTAACTTGCTTAATTAGCTTTCAGTTTAATTTGTACAGCAATGCCACAAATGCTGATCAAAATTTGTTTTGTATATGGAGTAGAATGAGTAATAAAGAGAGCTAAACATGATGAAATTTTCTTCATGCTCCTTGCAGCAGACAAGACTTGGATGCATCACCTGTGCTTTATCTCAGTGCAAAAGTTCATCAGAAATGCTTACAAAGTGGTCCAGTTTTTTATTAGTGACCGTGACAAACTTCAGTTTTTAGCATGGAAATGTGCCACTTTTAAAATATTTTTAATAGATGATAATCTTAACTCAGGTTACAATGTGTAACACTCTTTGTTCTGCCTGTATTTCAGGTCACTCTCTGTACCATACGCTTACCAGTGCTGTGCGTTTTGGGGTTGTGATTCGTATTTAAACTCTAATGCTGAAGATTCCAGTCACCAAGATCAAGGTGCCTCCACAGATCGTGAGAAGGGTAAATGTTTCATTGTACTAAACTGGCAGTATTATTTTGGGCCAGGCTAGACCAAATAACAGTGTATGTTGTCTTTGAATAAGGAAATTTGAAAAATGTAAATCTTTATAGGGATACAAAAGCTGTCTCTGAAAGTGCTTAGTGGCTACTTAAAAATAGGCAGTGCCACGTTCTTTCTAAATGAGTAAGATCTGCTTGTTTAAGGGGACACGAAAAAAATCAGTTTTTTCTTTTTTTAAATTTTAAAATGCCGGTATTGTTTCTGGCATTTTCTGACAGAACAAAAGTTTTATGGTTCTCAGTATTTCAACCTTTCTGTTCAGAAAGGGCTCGTCCTTCCACTGTCTACTTCAAGGCCCGTGGATCCTTCCCCTGTGATGAAAGATGCTGCTGCTTTGTTGTAAAGCCTTGAGAGTAGCTGGGACAGGCATTAGTAACTCAAACTGCTGCAGCAATTTCTGCACTGAATGTTTGACCTTCTGTGGCAAACGAATGCAGCTCCACTTGTTAAAGGCTTGAACATTGGTGAAGTGTTAGGCCTTTGATCTTTCAAAGGACTATTTCCACCCTAGGCAGCTTCACTGCATTTCACTTTTTTTTCCTCTTCCTACAATGAACCTGTTTTTTATTTTTACTTGGATACAGCTGATACAGATGTTCTAAGAAATGAGGAAAATGAGGAACTGGGACAGACTATTATTCACTGTACGCCAGCAACAGGTAAATCTTACAATATGCTTTAGCCGCATTGTGAACTTCAGGCATGGTGTTATGCAAATAGCTGTCTGCAGAATTACATGTTTCATTCCTCGTAGTCATCCCGTACACAGAAAATTAAATTCTACAGTGCTTGGGTGAAACTTCATTTGATGTCAGTGTTGTTTGGGATGAGCAATCACAAAGATTTGCTTCAGCTTTAGACACACAGCACTATACTGGAGAAGAACGAACATACAAGAGTGTAATAATTTTATTTGGAGCTCACTGTGTTTAATGCACTGTCCCCTAATTCAGCGTTGCTCTTGCCAAAGAGATGTCTGTGGAGCAGACTGTGTGAATGTTTATCTGTTTCAGTGAGAGGAGTCAGGCTGTGCTTTAAAAGCTCAACTCCAACTGCTGTCTTTGGTGGTTTTAACTAAGCGTGATGACTTTTCCGAAGAGAGGAAAAGGGAACGCTCCTGTGGTCTGTTCCCCAGCCCTGCCATGGCTGCATTAATTGACAGCAGAGGGCTGTTACATGTAGCTGGAGCAGGCAGTAGCATCTCAAACTCTTACAGATATTTGTGCAACGAGTAGTCTTATTGGTATACATAAACTATTCCAATTTAGGCTTGAACAGTCCAGGAGTGTTGAAAGTCTCAGTCTGGGAAACAAGCATTGTCATTCTAGGCAGCTTCATTGCTGCCCTTCTGCTTATCTCCCTTGTACTACGAATTTCCACATGCGGTTCCCCTCAACTCCTAAAGCACTTGCTGTGGTGCCTCCTCCTTCCTTGCGTTTGCCACGGAGCCTCTGGAGGATTCCTTCTATAAATCTTGTACCTGCTTGTTTGCATAGACAGGAACACATAGATGGGGGAAACGGAATGCTTCCAGTGAAGTTACTTCTGGGTGAACAGGGGTTTTTCGAAGTTTTCTTTTATTATCTTCTCCTAAACTGGTATTTTTACATCTGTTACGAAAATCTGTTTGCTCTTCATCTTTTGGGCTAGCTTCAGCTTTAGTATGTAGAATATCACAAGGATTTCTTGATCACAGCCAAAAAGAAGTGTGGTCAGAAAGTCAAATATCTTATTAATGTAGCTGTACATGATCTGAGAGTTAATTTGACCAATGTTGCTTACTTGCTTTTGATCTCCTGCTCACAGAATGAGAATTCAGATGCTGCGTTACGTGGGTTAAATGTTTAAAGCCTTTAGCTTTCTCTTTTTGCCCATGCCAGAGATGTTGTAGCTCTAAAAGGAACAAAGAGCTTGTTTTACAAATTCACCATTTGCCTTGTTTTTCACCAGTCCATCCCATACTAACAAGTTGTTTTCTCTGCCATGCTGTCGTCTGGTCATAAGTAGGACACTCCACCCACTGTGTGAGCTCTGAATCATTGCTCATCTCGTAGATCCACTTTCCACTTTGCCTAATGGCAGGAATGGATTGCTGAACAGTGGCATAGTAGTGAAAGTTGCAAAAATCCCCTGGTGGGCTGGGAATATTAGCGAGGGAGGAGGGTAACTTTTAACTCTAAGGATACTTAGACCTTGGGAGAAAGACAGGAAAGTGTGGCGAGTTTTGTTGTTTGTCTAAAGATATTTCACTCTACAGCTACTAGAAAACAGACTTCAAATTGAGTTTGAAACACAGCATTAAGATTTTAAAATTTCCTAAGTAGGAAGTTGTTTCTATTTTTAAGTAGATTCAGCTTAGCAGGTATTGCTGTGTCATGTGAAGGTACTGTAAAAATAATTATTTGAACAAGGATGTCTTAGCTGGGGGGGAAAAAAAGAAAGGGGGGGGGGAATTTTCCTGCTGATTTTACTGGTCTGATAATCTAGTTAGCACCATTATTTCTTGCCCAGAAATGAAGCTTGGTTGTTTCAACAAAAAAATACTCCTTTTTTGACTTGTCAGTTCGGTGATTTCTGGAAGTTGCTTTAGGCCCTGGGACATTTTTGCACTTGGCGTTTAATTGTTCTGAGCAGTTGCTGTTTCGGCTGGCTGTAGGGATGGGTCGTACTTACTGTTCACCTGCCTGAAGGGGAGGCATGAGCCGCGCAGAGCCGGGAGTCACAGGCTGAATCTGCCTGGGAAGCTCCAGCCTGAGGTGGCAGCGCAGTTTGGCACTTTTCTTCTCTGCCTTCAGCTCCCAGAGTGCCTGACTGCCCGGAGAGATCCCCAGCTATTGTGCTTCAGACAATTAGCAGTGCCTAATGGGGATGTAGGAGAGGTTAAACTCTTCTCATTGTTACTTAAAATCAGTAGGATTTCCCCATGGAATAAACAGCAATTAGAAGGATTAGAAGGGTAAGCAGAAATAGTGACCTTTTTTCCTTGTCTTGCCTCATATTATTTTGCCTGTTGGACATTTTTTATTATTCAAGCTTTTTTAAGTGACAAAAGAAGAAGAAAAAATTCATTTTTCCCCTATATGACTTTCCAAGCTTATGGTGTCTTTCTGTGACGAGGGTGGGGGAGAGGTCTTGTGCTGAATTCCTGTCCCTGTTGAAGCTGATAAATTGAATTTGTCAGCTGTTTTACAGATGTTTCCCTGTGACCAAAAGTTACTCCGGAAGGCAATTTGTGAATCATTTTTTGAGAAAACATGTTACTTCTAAAAAATCCTTTCTCCTTATAAGTTGATTGTGAGCATTTGCTTTTATTTTTTTTACCAACTTTTTTAGTGATGTATGAAATCTAAAGAAAATAAGAAGTATTTAGGTGGCACTAATAAAAGCTATTTTGAGTAGCTAAAAGGTAATTAAGTTTGTTTAGCTAGCTTATTTACACAGAGTATTCTCAAGTGACCATTCATCACAGTAATTATTATTTCAGGCATAATTAATTAGTAAATAGCTTCACCAGAATAGTTTACTTTCAACTGGCCTATTTAGCAGTTCAGCTGTGTACTCTATTCATGAATTAGAGGAGTGCTCTTGTAATTCCTTTTGAAAATCTTGCTTATTAAGCCCCGATTTTTTTTTTCTTAAATTGGTTGTCCTTATGTTTTGTTTTTTTTTCCTCTTCTAGGTGCTTTTAAGCCTTGTGAATATTTATTGGGAAGCTGGATGATTCGACTTACTGTCTGGTTTATTTTTTTGGTTGCTTTGTTCTTCAACCTGCTTGTCATGTTAACAATATTTGCATCCTGTACTCCATTGCCATCTTCCAAACTGTTTATAGGCCTGATTTCTGTCTCTAACTTATTTATGGGAGTCTATACTGGTATTTTAACTTTCTTGGATGCTGTCTCTTGGGGAAGATTTGCTGAATTTGGCATATGGTGGGAGACTGGCAGTGGTTGCAGAGTTGCTGGGTTTCTGGCAGTCTTTTCGTCAGAAAGTGCCATTTTTTTCCTGATGTTGGCAGCTGTTGAACGGAGCTTCTCTGCGAAGGAGATCATTAAAAAGGGGAAAAGCAATCGCCAAAAACAATTTCAAATTGCGGCGGTTTTTGCTTTCCTGTGTGCTGTGGTAGCGGGATGCTTACCACTTTTTTACAAAGCGGAGTACTCGGCGTCGCCCCTTTGCTTGCCCTTCCCCACTGGAGAAACACCTTCGTTAGGTTTCACAGTGACTTTAGTGCTCCTGAATTCGTTAGCGTTTTTGCTAATGGCTATTATCTACACTAAACTGTATTGCAACTTGGAAAAAGAGGACCTCTCCGAAAACTCGCAGTCCAGCATGATTAAGCATGTCGCTTGGCTGATCTTCACGAACTGCATCTTTTTCTGCCCTGTTGCGTTTTTCTCATTTGCACCGTTGATCACCGCGATCTCTATCAGCCCTGAAATCATGAAGTCTGTTACTTTGATATTTTTCCCGTTACCCGCTTGCCTGAACCCAGTTCTGTACGTGTTCTTCAACCCGAAGTTCAAGGAAGACTGGAAGTTGCTCAGGCGCCATCTGACCAGGAAGAACGGAGCGGTAGCAATCGCTGTCAATACTCAAGGGGGCTGCGTGGCGCAGGATTTTTACTACGACTGCGGCGTGTACACCCATTTGCAGGGTAACATCGCCGTGTGTGAATGTTGCGAATCGCTCCTCTTATCCAAGCCCGTGCCCTGTAAACACTTAATAAAATCCCACAGCTGCCCTGCGCTGGCAGTGGTGCCTTGCCAAAGACCGGACGGCTACTGGTCGGACTGCGGCACCCAGTCGGCCCACTCCGACTACGCGGACGAGGACGACTCCTTCGTGTCGGACAGCTCGGACCAAGTGCAGGCCTGTGGCCGCGCGTGCTTCTACCAAAGCCGAGGATTCCCTTTGGTTCGTTACGCCTACAACATACCGAGAATTAAAGACTGAAAGGGCTTTTTGCCCTCAGCTGTTCTCACAAGGAGGTATAACGCTTCGCGGACTGTCGCCTGCTCTGACCTTCCGAGCAGGAAGCACTTTTGTAATCGTCGTTTAGTGTCATTTGTAAAGAAGGGAAGCGGGCAGTAACTTCTTGAGCCATACGTTTAAAAATAATTAAACAAATAATAAATCAATTGCCCTGACTGTAAATAATTGGTAAACCAAATTTGTTACCCAATATTTTTACTCTTTCCACGCAATAGTGGTTTCTTTTATACAGGTGTTTTTTTTACACGCTAAGGGTGTGTTTCCACATTGTACTCCAGTTGTACTTTGCTTCTGCTGTTGGCAAGGTAAGTTCTGTTGATTTTTTTCTTTTTTTTTTCTGCCAAAGCACAATATAAAAGACAGCTGTTTAATATTAAAGAAATTATTTTTAAATGTGACTTTTCTATAATTAAGCAAAAAACTCTCTTGCTTTGTATAGTGTATTCAGCGTTGAATCTCAGGATGAATTTTACTGCAGGGCCAAAAAAGGGATTAATTTTCCCATACATAACTGTGACAGCAATATAGGAATACCGTGTTTGTTTTGTATTTCAAGCCAACGTTCAATTTTTAAAAAAGCTTTTGTTACAATAAAGCACTTGTAATCCACAATATCTGTAGACTACGGAATAAGCGTATTAACAGCTGTCAGGAATAATAGGGTTGAATACATTTTTCCAGTGATGATGCATCACTTCAGGTGAACCACAGCAACTTTCTTCAGTATTATGCCGTCGGGTCACGCTGTTGGAAGGAATATCGATGCATCGGGGGGGTGTTAGCAAGTGCTGTTGATGTACACAACCCCGCGTCCTTGCAGAAAGGCTGGCTAATACTCTGCAGCCTGTTGAATGCTACAGCACCCAATAATACCTACCAGTAGGCTGAGATTTTAGCAGCTGGAGGGAAAATGGAAAGCAATTTTGCAATAAAAGAAAAGCATTTTTGCCAATTATTTTACTGAGAGTGAAGTACACTGTGCAAAGTCACTGATTTTCATATAAATCAGTGCATTATTTTTAAACCATTCAAGTCCTGAGACCCACCCAAATGATTTAAGTACATCAGCGATCCCTTTATCTATATTTAGTTTAAAATCTGATCGATATAAAGTTATGGATGCATGATTAAGTAATTATATATGTTTCTTGAACAATAGGCTAAATTAAGAGCAAATCCATTGCCATCCCAGTTACTCTGGAGACATTCTCATTAAGATTTAAAGCTAGATTGCTGTTTTGAGAATTAAACTGTATATACTGTTCATACAATGAATTTTTATCTTTGTATTGTAAATTATTTGATAGAACACATGATGGGAAATGTGGCTTCAGTTCATTTTGTTAATTAAAGCTACCTCCTAAACAATAGTGGCTGCCAGTAGCAGAATGTTTAAAATGTGGTTTATATACTTTTTGCATTGTAAATAGACATGGTTGTATATTGTCACTGTAATAAAAACAGAATCCTTGTATATCAAAATCATGTAGTTTGTACAAAGTATGGGAGGATTATTTACTGTATGCTGTTAATTTTGTAAGCCAAAATATTCACATGTAAAAAACAGAAGAAAACCAACCCAGAGTTGTTAATTCTTATATTTACACTCATGGATATTACATCTGCAATTAGCATGAAATGTTACACTGAAAGCAAATAAAGGGTACATGAATATTGATGGTTATTTATCTCCGTTTTTCAAAAGTTAAGGCTGAAAATGGTGCACACGTGAAATTATTGAGCATAAATAACATGGCATCTGCTCTCCAGTACATGCGGTGAGAGTTTCAGGAAAGAATTGCCAGCGAAGAAAGAAATTTGCCAATTTACAAGTGGATTTATGATCTCAGACTAATGCTGACTTATGGCATGCAAAAGGTTAAAGCCTTCAGAGAAGTGTTTGCCCTCTTACAAAGCAATCTCTTTTAATAAAGACATTATTATGTACTGTATTTGAGTTTAAATGTTTTTAGTATGGCTTGGAAAATCACGCACATGATGATTTTGGTTTTGATGCTATTTCTATGCTGAGGGTTGTGGGGGTTTTTAGCCATAGTTTTGTAAGAGTCCTGGTCTGTTCCACGCTCCCTCTGTTGGCCAGCCAGTCACAGGTAACGAGAATACTTCTAACAAGAATACCTCTCAAAAAGGACAAGAAATGGCAGCTGCCATTTGATAAATCAGTAGGGAAGGGAATGCAACTATCAATTTCAAACAGTGGTCTTGAGTATGGATTTATTTCTTCTTCTGTTCTGAGTCTTCACTGAAATGCTATTAAAATGGTCAGATGCGATCCATTTGGAGTTACGGTATTTAATTTATACATCAGTGTGTTTCTGAAGTTACAGTTATGCTAATGGTTAATTTTTAATGCAGTCAGCCCAGTGTCTTCCAACACACGCGGGTTTTATCTGCTGGTAGAGGTGAAAGAATACAGGCACCGGCTCCTAAAATCAGCCCGTCAGGAAGCAGTACTGCAAAACTCGCCTGTCTCAACATCCCCACCTGCCCAACGCCGGCGGATGATCGCATAAGGAGAACCAGGAGAAATCCAGCCAGCAGGTACTCAACGCATCCTTTGTCATGTTGTTGCTGGACAAGCTGATCCCAGTAGCAGTGTGTAATTTTCAGCTGTTCACAGCCGGAGTAGGAAAGCCATCCGCTGAGAACTCGCTCCCTCTCCTCCCCACTCCAAAAGCGGTATCAAATATATGGGCCCAACTTGCCTAAAAGCCGTGCTGCGTTAGTAATGCATGTGCTTTTTCACTTACCTCTGTATGAGTGGCTTTCAGAGCTCTCACCTGGGCAGCCATCTCCCCAGCTGGGCAAAGCTTCCTAATTTCAGTTTTAATAAACAACTGATGCTTACTCTTCTGGGGCGTCCACAGGAAATAAAGCCTCTGATTCCCTGGAGTCTAAAGCGAGCTGAAACAGCGACAGTGTCACATAACCTTGCTTCTAAACCCCTCGAAATAGCTTGTACTGAGCTCCAACACTGGATTTCGCAAACAAAAAGAACTTGCTGTTGACTTGAAATAAAGCAAAACTTAGGATGAGAAGACATAGCTTTGTTTGTTTTCCTTCCTCCTCTTCTGCTGTTGTGAGGAAGCAGCTTTCTGCAGGGGGAAAGAGTCAGAAATGAAATTGCTGAAGTTGTTGCTAAGGTCTTCCCTACCTTTCCCCCTATTGAGAGTAATTTCTTACAGACGGCTGTTAGCTTGCTCTGTGGCACTGTACTGGCGAGATCTCTTAACTTGAAATGGAGCCTTTTTATTCTGTTTCAAAAATAATGCATCTACTTAGCAACTTTTGGGTCTAGATCCCTTTTGCCCTTTTTCGTTTCTTTCCAGTAGAATTTCCTGTGTTTATTCATAAGATTACTCTGAAATTTCAAGGTTATACAAAGATACTTTTCTCCAGCAATTCTCTTGACCTTGATTACTATTTTTAAGCCTTCAGTTTTAATTTACAGGGTAATATTTTTAATTAAAAGCACAATGCAGAGCTTGTTTCATACGTACTCAATTTAATAATTTTTAATTACATAGATGCTTTTGATCTTTTTCTGCTAGCATAATAATTTTATTTTTAGCAAGGGATTTTTTTTTAATATTGCCTTTCAGGTATTGTACAGTAGAATCTGACCAATGTACTCTTAGCACTAGAGTTCAGCTGAAGATAATTCAGTAAATAAGGAAATGAATTAAATCTGAAATGAGATAATACATCACAAATTACTGTTTTCTTTACTGTTGTATACTGCAAGAACTTGGAGGGTGAATGGACACGTTTCATCTGTTGCATTCATGGCACTACGCTACTATAGAGTATCGTTGGGGTTTTACTTGAGAAATACTAGTTAATGGTCACTGTGGCATTTATTATAGGGAAATTATTTAGATTTGAGGGTAACAAATATGAAGTGTCTCACTGGTTTCCAGTAACAAAAGTATAACCTGTAAGTATCTCTTGAAAATTTCAGCCCCGAAATGAACACCTAAATCTGTTTATAACTGAAGCTTTAAAAGAGATAAAGACTTTGTGCAGAAGGGTAGACTAGCTGAACAAGCGAAGGCTGCTCAAAAGTAGCAGGGCTGTGATCTCCAGCTAACCAAAAACAATGGAGTTGAGGAGATCCTGCTATTGATTCCAAAAGATGGGACTTGAATATGAATGTGTTCTGTAGAGTTCTTGCATGTTCCCCTAACCAAGAGAGAAATTCTCGCCTTCTCAAGGCCCTGCTCCTTGAAAGCAGATGGTTCCACATCTGCGCGTTCTGGGCTGGGACTAGCGGTGGGTACAGTATGTTGCAGAGATGAGGATACACCCTACCGTGGTGGAAAACTGAAGCAATCCAAGGCCTCTCAGATTTCACAGCCTCTGGTCAAGCGGAGCTACTCGTGCAGGCACAAAAATAGCCGGTAGACAAGTATAGGCAGTGCTTGTCCAGCTCTGACAGCGAGCGTGGAGCCAAGTCGCTTTCTTCCACGCTGCCGTGCCTGCTGCACCGTTTTTCCCCACACTGGAAAATCTGAAGGCTTGGGCAGACTTCTTAAATTTGATTACATTTGGTTCAAATTACCTGTCTTTTTTTCCCCAGGCTGCAAGTAAAGTTAGGATATGTGTTCTTTCCTAAACGTACACTTAGACAACAAGCTTAAGCTTGTTGCTTAGGCACGTTGCCTAAGCCTTAGTTTGTGCCTAAATTTAGTAATTTCTTTTTTCAGTAGGATTATTTTTATGCCTTTCTGTATTCCTGAATGCAAGTGTGGAAAGAGACATTATATCTGAAAGCAATCTTACCTGATTCTTTTCCTTAAGTCTGGCTAGTATTAATCAAGTCGAAGCGAGAGGTTTCCTTCTGATGGCTCTCATGTTTTCAGAGACTGAGTTGATCAGATTACGATTGGATTTCTAAAATTGAACTATTTCATAAAGAAGAGTTGGCAAGTTCACTTATTTCAGAGAGCTGTCAAACCAGGGTAGTTAGTGATTCAGGGTTGTTGATTTATGCCTAGAATTTGACTCATTTGTATGGTTTTTTACCTGTAAAATTGCTTTCTGGACATCATTTTCTATGTAAAATGGTCTTTCAGATACTGTGGATGGCAATGAGGGATTACTTGTGAGCAATTTGTTAGGAGCATTTGGATGTTCAGACTCGCCAATTGGCGTGACTGAAGAGACAAAGTATAGGTCTGTGAATATATTGCTTTGTGTTTACTCCGAGTTTAACTCCCTGTTGCTACGTAGCTTAAAGTACTTTTCTACAGTCCATGGTGGCATTGATTCAGTCAGCACTGAAAGACTGAACGCAGGTTTTGTCATTTCTCTGGTGAGAAATCAGCCTGATTTTTCATGATGGAGTGTGTGTGTATGTGTATTCACTCACTACACTCAGTTGCTTGCAGCAGCTTTTGTGCTGCATCGTGTCAGTTTGATTTTGCCCATAGGCTGTTGCAGTGTTGGCACTTAATTCCTGCCAAGGCAGATGCTTTTTAGAGGCAGCCATTGCTATTATGGCACTAAGTTCACAAAATTAAGGTCTTGCCATGAAGCATGTCCTTGTAATGTGCCATTTGTCTGCTTGTCAGTCCTTCCATGGCCAAAGCTGGGTACTGGACCTGCAGGACTGCTGTTTCAATTGTGAGCATTTTACGAAATGACGTTGTCTGAGCTCTTACCTTGCCTTTATTAACTAGTGCAGTGACTGTGGAGCTGGCTTAACGAGTTGGGCAGAATGGCAAGAAGAGGCTTAACGATATTATTTTATACTTTTGCTTTTCTTCGAAGTTGGATGCTTCTGCCATGCCACTACTGACGCTTTAATTCCCTGAAAGCTGAACTGCCTTTTGCCACTCTCTGTATAGGCAGTCTTGATGCATAAACTCTGGCTCCTTGTCACACTGCTAAGGTTTATTAATATAAGCTATTTGCCCAGTCTAGTTTTCAGGAAGCAAGGCTGAAACCAAGAGTGGGATCCAAGCAATCACTTTCCCTTTATGAAGGTAAATGTTATTCCTGCTCTCGAATCCCCATGGAATTATCTTACTTTGAAAAATAATCTAGGGAGGGAAGAGAAAGACTCAAACGTTTATGCCTTGCAAGACTGCAGCTGGCTGCTGCCTTGCCTTTGCATGTCCCTTTCTTAGTTTCTGACCGCCTTGCACACAGACATTCACGTACAACCACCGGCCGCTTTGCCTTGTGCACCTGCTATCCTAAGAATTCATTCCAATTTGAAATTTTCTTGTTGTAACTTTACTTGGCATGAAATTTAGGTTCTAGTGATATTCTGCTGTTCCCAATACTTGATTAATCAGCTTAAATTATTTTAACAGGTATAATTTGTTGTCTGTTAGAGACTGTAGCTAGCAATACATTGATCTTTATTTGATGATGATCAGCTCAACAATTTACTGCAAATGCCCTAGAGTTATTTTAACGTCATGAATATCAATTTGCTGCATAGTGATGTAGTCAATATTCCAGGAGTGCTTAGAGCAGAGATACATCCAGGCTTTTTTTTTTGTATTTTTCAGCTTGCTGGAAAACCGCTCCAGATGATCAGCTGGTTATCAGCACTTATTATCAGCTGTCGGATAACATTTGGGTTTTTTTCCTTACAGGAACCATAATGATATTTCTCCAAGCTGCCAAAACTGCAGTTCCCATGAGAAGGTAAGCCAAATTAAGGAGCTCCATCACTGGAAGGGGGAAGTCCCTCACGCCTCACCTCTGCCTCTCCCTTCCTTCCGCTTTGTGGCCATGCATTCCTGGCGCTTGCCTTGTTTTGGCGTCAGCCCTTGTCAGACATCTCCGTGAGCTTTAACCTGCTCAGACCACAAGTTGCTTGGCCAAAGAGTTGGTTTTCTACTAGATCAGAAAGGTAATGCAGCCCGGCGAAAGGCCTGGTGAGCAAGAGGGAGGGAGAAGTGCATGTTCCTGGGAGACGGGAGGGATGCAGCCCTTTCAGTAGAGAAATGGGCTCGGGTGCCCGTGTATCTGCAGCCCAAGCACCAAGCAGCCCATCTTAAAATTCCAAAATTCCCAAATGTCACCACTTGCGCGTTCTTTAGGACTGTTCATGATGGCGTGGAAATGTCTCTCACCTCGTGGCATTCATTTTAGGTGGTGTCTAGGCACACCTTGGGTAGGCTTGGCCTTTTTGTATCATTGAGCCAGTGAAATTCAATTTGTATGGCAAGCCAAATGTCACAAACGACTTTCCCATTTTCCACAAAGCATTTTTAATATTGTTGCTCATTTTTCAACTCGCCTATCCAACTAACATATGTATGTCTTGTTAAACTCACCTACCTGAAGATTCTTGGCAAGAACAACTCCACCAACATAGCAACCCACTTTACAATTGCTTTCAAACTTTTAATATCAGTAACGCTTCTGCTCTGTCAGCTGAAGTTATGACTGAAGTTAGAAAAAGCCACCTGCTCCTAGTCAGCACTTACCTCCTTGGTTGATGAGATTCGAAGGCAACGAAAAGCTTTGGTGATACAGACGATTCTCGCTGATCCTGTGGAAGGATTTGGCTAAAAAAGCCAAAGCAAGGTGGCCGTGAAGAGGGACTGTGTTCCTGGATCTGCAGCCCCAGCGGAATATTGACCAAGTATCCAGTGGCAAACAGGAAAGGGCAGGAGTCTTGGTAAAAAAAAAATAAAAAATAAAAGTTTTATTTAGAACAAATAGTTGTAGACTCAGCGGGGAATTAACGGATAGGGGGGAAAGGAAAGGACACCGTTAGCCTGGCAGAAGTGTATGAAAAACGCAAGTCTGTACAACTTCACATCAGAAACAAGATCCCGGCTGCGGGGACTGGACTGGGCCGCTGGAGTTTAAGGCCCGATTACAAACTCGGACTCGGCTGTTAGAAAGCGCCTGAGCTGCCGCATTCTGCCCCCCTGGACCCCGCAGCGGCGGCGGAGGTTGCTGGTTCCTGTGTTGGGAGCCGCTGGCCGTGCCCAAACGCCATGAAGCGGGGAAGAACCGAGTTCGTACTAATTGGCACACGCCGGCGCTCACCAGCGCGGCGGGGGCCACCGGGGCCAGGCAGCGACAGGCGCTGGCGGGGCCTGCCGGGGCCGCTGTCTGTCCCTCCCTCCCCTCCCGCCAGCGCCTCCCCGCTCACGGCGCCGTCCCGCTGCTCCCTGCGGCGGGGCGGGGGCGGTGGNTACCGGAGGCCGGCGTTGCGCGGGGGCGGGAAGCCGCGGGCCGTTAACGGCCGCCCTGCGCCTCAGGTGCCCCCCGCCGCCATGAGCAGCGGCGGCGGCGGGAGAAGGAGAAGGGCCGCCCGCCTCAGCCCGCCGGCCTCCGCTAGCTCGGGGGGCGAGGAGCCCCTCAACGCCTCCGGCTGCTCCCCGAGCGGCGAGGAGGAGGAGGAGCGGGCGGCGGCCTCCCGGAGCCGGCCAGGCCATAGGTAACCCCTGGGCTGGGTCTGGGCCCGGGGCGCAGCTGGGGGCTCGGGGCCGCCCCTTGCCTGAGGGGCCGCCGTGCTCCTCCCTCGGCTCCAGGCCTCTCTGGGGAACGGAAGATTGTTTCACACAAATATCCATTTGTTTGCATAGATAAAGCGCTTTATGCACCTCTGTTCCCTTTTTATGATCTCTCAGGAAGTCGCAGGTTACGGCGGTCTGTTCTATAGCAGGTTGAGTATTTTGGGGGGGGGGGTTGTAAAATATCTATAAGCTGCTGACCAGAGCCTCGGGGTCTTTGCGAGTTAAAAAGGTACAGCCATTCCTGACATCCTTTTAAATGTTCTTATGCGCTAAAGGCCTGTTTTGCCCAGTGTATGTCCCTGCATCCAGAGTCAGTTTCGTGTGTATGCTTTGCAGGGTTCTTCTTCCCCTGGCTTAATTTCATACCCTTTTAATTATATGCAAACTTAATAGGTCTTCTTTCCCTCGGGATCTCCTCTGCGTGACGGAAGAATATATGGTCTTTATTCCTCCCTTTTAAAATAGAAGGGGGAAGAGCAGGGAGTGCCTGTCTCCTTCTGGAATATGACCTTCGCAAAGTGAACTGTGCAGGTCTGTTCAGTACGTGATGGTGGATGTGACTAGCAAGACTGAAGTGAGCTAAAAGTGTCGGTGGGATAAGAGAAGGACAGCTGAACCTGGTTTTGGTCCCTCCTGTTTCAGGTTTTCTGTCAACCTCTCCTTTACTCCTTCCCGCCGAGCAATTTTGTTCACGTACCTTGAAGTTCTGCAGTGCTCAGTTCAAACTACTGTATGTCTTTGCAGCTTGAGGTGCTACTTGAAACGGCTCTCAATTTTGGGGCCTATTGCTGCAATATGGCCTGGCAGTGGTAAGACGCAACTGAAGACGACCTCTGTGAGGGCCTGAGTTGGAGCAGTGTCATTAAACTCTGCTGGCATAATGTATGGTTCACTCATGCAGACGCTGCCTCTGAATAATACTGCTGCTGTGTTATAATAAGTGTCTACCAAATGTTCATACAGCAGCTTCCGTGTATAACTGCCAAGATCTCAAAGGTATAATAATAGAAAACACTTTGTCTTACACAGCCAGTACCCCCCCACACTTATGCACACGTTCTCTCAAAGAGTCTTTTTGCTGTTGTTGTCCTCTTAAAACTACACAAAAATTAGCCAGAGGCAGGCATCTAACGTGGGAAATGGCATACAAAGAGAAGAGCTGAAAACAAGGCCTTGTGAAACAGTGTTAGGCATTTTCATACTTTCATTATGGATCGGTGTTATGTTTGATTGTGTGACTTAAGTGACTATATGATAAATGATAATCACAGTTTTCTATTAATCAGACTACAGTTCTGATGCCAAGAGTACCTAATTCGATTTAAGATACTTAAAACCAAATGAGCTCTGGAGAATGTGGTGCTTTAAGAAGTCTGTTATTTTAATTCTTCTGAGGAAGGTCATAGCTGTGAACATGCTAGCATTTAAGAAAATAGTCCCATAAAAGTTAAGGTCTATGTGGCTCAAAATACGTGAGCAGTGTGCCAGGGAGAGTGCGACAGGGTTGCACACTGGGAAGGACTGGGTTCCTCTCCGTGCCCTGGTGCAGCCTGAGAGCTCTAGACACAGAAGAGGAGAAATGTTTCTCCTAGCAGTTCTTTGTATTCAGCTTGTGTTTTCCTCTGTTTAAACTTCATTTTCTGTTATTTTTTACTTGTATACAATAAGTTTTTAATTTATTACTGCGAATTTTTTTTTTGAGGAGTCAACAGCTTAAACTTTATAATGGCTGGTACAAGAAAACACATAGTAAATATTATTTTTCTTACTTCGTTCCTTCTACTAGTACTTTTTCACAGGTTGGTCTAATATGCCAGCATTATTCTAGTACAAAGTGCCATAATGCAAATCATGGATGGCAAAAGAATGTATTGAGGAAGTATCTCTGCCCAAAATGTCAAGTCCGGACAAAGTTGTGTTGGTTTCCTCGATTTGAATGCATAATACTTTTATCCTTATCTTTAATAAACTTTCAGAGAGTTATTTTCTAACAAACCGTGTTATTATGCATTCTTAAGTTACATCCCTTATTATACGTACCTGTTTAAAGACTGTCTCTGTTAAATTTTTTCCTCTGTGTTAATGCTGGAGCAGAAAAGCCGTAGGGTGCAGTAAAATGTGTTGGACGCCGCCGGGCTTGGGAGCGCCTGGCCTGTGCTGCCTTCCATCCACGCGCACTCTGTGTGTCGGCGTGTTCTCTCACTTCCACTGTGCTACGTCTCTGCGGCAGCCCGGTGTAAAGAGGGTCGGGGGCTGATTCTGTGTGGGGAAAACAACCCTTTTCCAGGTTGGTTTCAGCATGAATCAGTTCCCTGGACACATGTGGTTAGCACACACACATGGGTAACAACAACGGAGGAGAGGAGGACAAAATGCCTTAGCACTGGCGTCTCCAAATGCTTTTTATCACAGAAATACGTTCTAAAGATTACTTGTGGGTAAAATGGTTTGTAACAGAGTATTGCTGTTCCCTGTGAACACAAAATGCTTCTATATTGATAAAAACCGGATATGTTATGCTTAAAAGATTTATTTCAGGAGCGTTAACATAATATGCTTGTTTGGATGCCTGGTCTGTAGCTTGGATTCAGCAAAGAGAATTACTGTACTGAAGTGTGTAGGTAGGTATTTCCAGAGCCCATACATTCATATAAAATACTAAAGCGAAGTCTAGTTTCACTGTTTTGTTGTTCAGAAAAAACTCTGTATAAGATAGAAGAAATTTTATAAAGAAATCTTTTGGCACGTTTTCAATTTTCATTGACTTAGAGCCTAATATACTGTCTTACTTACGAGGTAGTACGTGAACTGAATATTATAAAAGATATTTCTGGCCTGGGGCTAGGATTGCTGCATTATTCATGAGTAAAGAAGTTAGGAGTGAGTTATGCAAGGTATCCTATTAAAAGTCTAATAGAACCTTTTATAATACCATCAAATATTGTATGCAAGCCATATTTCTTAACTATGTTTCCTGAGATAGCTTTTTAGGGTGGAAAACTTCACCTATTAGAGTGAATGGATTCTTAATGCTGAGGTTGCTAGATATCATGAATCCACTTCTACAGGACTTGAGATAAGAAAAAAAATATTCTTGATTATCCTTTGCTCATGCTAATGGCTGCTTGATACGTGGAGCCTCTCTGTGGCCAAGGATAGGATGTTAACGTTAAATCTCTGATTCCACTTGGTTTCCCTATGCGAGAAGGAAGGTGACACTTTGATGTTTCTGGTTTCTTTTGTTTAGTTCGTAAAAGGTAATGCTGAAATCTGTTCCACAGTTTGGAGTGGGGTGGGGGAAGAATCACTAACAAGCTAGAATTTAATAAGTAGAACGTAAGGGTGATGGTCAGAGGTGCACTATAAATGCCATTTATTCATTCCGGGGATTACTAAGCAGGTAGAAAAATAATGTTATTGTTGTCACAGTATACTGTAAGTGTCGTTTTTCAAGGCAGTAGCAGTGCTTAACTTTTCAATCAAATATATTACAGATAATATATTTTTACATTTCTCGTTTTTAATTCAGGAAGGCTGAAGACTCTGAAATAGCAGGGGGAAAAAAAGAGTCACCTTTGAAAGATAATCTTTCACCATGGGAAGAATGGTTCATTGGCAAAGAAAAGGAACTACGTGCCCGCTTACAAGCTAGAGCTGCAGAGGTGAGTACATCCATTTAGCTTGATGTTAAGTCTAATGAAAGATAGCAAGCACCAAAATACAGGATTATATTTTTCTTTGGGTTGCGGAAACGCAAGCGGTTTTGTCCATTATTTTTTGGTGTCGTGGGCCTCCATAGTGTTTGTGTTTGACAGTGCTGACATGCTACATGCATTCTCTTTTGCTGAATGTTTTGCTTCATTGAAGTGGTGCTGTGTAATACTTTACTTATCCAACTGACAGGTAATGGTTTGAGTTTAAGGGATTCAAACATATTTATATAATTGGTACCTTAATTTTCATCACAGGTATGTATGCCTGCATGTCGGTAGTAAAATACGACGGGGCGTGTGCTGGGTGTGAGTATGCCAGGCTACTTGTTTATGTATGAGGGACAGCGTTGTTGCCCACTTAGTGTGTAATTATACAACTGTTTGGTATCCTTTCCCAGAATACATTTCCCTGTCCCAGCATTTTTTCCCTCCCTTCCATCTTTTGCCCTCGTGCAAATGAACAGTTCTTGAATGCTGGGGCAGAATTAAGTGAGAGTGCTCTATCTTTCCTTGATTGATATGTTTGTAGTTGCAGTTGATTAAATGATACTGATGTTTAAAATTACATTGGAAGTATTGGGTAGCGGCTAGAACGATCGCGTCAAAGTTAGATCACTTCTCACTTTAGTTACTGATTTACTATGTGAGCTTGAGCAACCTCCTAACCTTTCTGTGATTCACTTTATCTGTAAACAGCTGTTTTATGTCGGCTACCTCATGCTGTTTATAAAATGCTCACCACTGCAAAGTTCTGGAATAGTCTTTTAGAGGTCAGCATAACACCGAAATAGTTTTGTTAAACTTGAGGAGTATGTTCTGATCCATTCATATTCGCCACACGTTTCATGACTTCCCATTCAGATTCCAGTGTGGTAATCGTCTCTCCCTGTTTTGATTTTTAAGTACAAAAAATGAGCCAAAGTAATTTCTGGTGTCATGTAGAAAATGCGGTTTGTGTCTGGACTCCTCATGTGGTTTTGATGAGGAACCAAGCAATTTATTGTGTATCACACAATAGCATTTATACAGTACTAAATGTAATCTAGAAGATGTCTCTCTTAAATATATATTTAGGAGCAGTCATAGGACAAACATTACTTAAAGCTGTGTAGAAATCGGTGGAATAGGTAAATGTTTTAATTTATGAGGTTTTGAAAACATTAGGTTTTAAACTGCAACGTAGGCAACTAAAAGAGCTTCTATCAGGGGAAAAAACACAGTCAACTTTTTTGTAAAATGCCAGAAGAGAACAGAGTGTGTGATTGTGAGATAAAAATGTATTACTCCATTTACATATAAAAAGTACGCTAAACTGGTACCTTAAGAAGTAACTGTGAAGTCCCAGATCTTTTGCTGACGGCAGCACTGAGTCTGCCCCGAATGTCAGAAATGTGGATAAATATTTTCATGGATAGTGGATGGGGTCTTCTAAGGTACTTACAACACCATCACATTTTACAGAAACCAGGGCCCTTGCAATACAGATGTCTCAGAACTCGAAGGAGGTGTTTGTTGCTGTAACTTTGCCTCAATACAGCAACAAGTTCATTTTCAAACTATGTCTGTACTGTGAGTGGGTTTTTGAGCTCTCTGTCAGTTCCTGTTTTTTCATGGTGTCTTACTAAATTCAAAATCAATGTCATAAGGAGAGGGGTTTCTCTCTGAAACTGACTGCAGCGTAGGGACCATAAAATCAGTTTGGTGAAAGTAATTCCATCTATGTTTGAAGGTATGAATTTTCATTGAAAAAATAGCGCTTGGTGCTAATGCTACTGTTGGAGAAGCTAGGTGTCTCAAATTGTCATCTTAGTCATGTTTTTTCTTTATTGATTAATTTCCTTGGAGAGATATTAATGATTGCCTATATACTGTATGTCCTATAAGGATAAAATACTTCAGAATTTCTTCTGTCATCTTCAAAATAAAGCTCACATTTCAAAGTTTGCTAAAATCTGCAGTAATTTTGGCTTTGATAAGCTTCAGGTTAAACCCTAAGTTTTCTGTAGTTCTGGTGCTAAACGTCGCAGGTGGGTCATATTTCACTTAGCTTTTGATGCCTTTCTGAATGCAGGGTGCTACACCATGTAAAGTTTAAGTATTGTAGAAAAGTACTGGTGCAAATTAAGATTCTACTGACTGAAAGGTCATTTAAATAAGCTGAGGAGCGATTTGTTATGTTGAGTTGTTTCCAAAGCCTAATTAAAATACGTATTTCCAGTTCATATTCTAAAAATTATACATTTCCATTGATTGTATTTCATAATATTTCTGTTGACTGTCATCCATCGTTTCCTAAATCTTAGTGAAGGAAGAATTTCAAAATCTAATGCTTAGATTTTTTTTAACTGCAGCACCATTTCCAGTATTAAATGTTGTGGTGTCGATGGTCACCACAAATTTAAGATGTATACTTTTTCTTTAATTAGGAAATGCATATACAGCTTGAGAAGATGAAGCAGAAGCAAGAATGTGAAAGGAGAAAAAGGATAGCTGAAGAGAAGCACAAGGAATGGGTCCAAAAAAAAAGAGAAGAGGTAAATATTGCTTTGGCTGCCAACATTCTAGCACATACCATGCTGAGTAAACCTATGTAAAATTTACTTAGACTGTTTGGACAACCATGTTTTTAGTTTTCTGAATGAATGGCTGTTTTAGTTCAAAATTATAAACCCACGGCAACGCAGTTAAACATTTTTCCAAGACTGATTTGGGTTTTTTTTTTCCATAAGGTATAAAGAGATTTGCTTTCTGAGTAGTCAGACAACTGACGATTGGCCTACATCTTGTGCAGTAGCCTTCTGCTAATTATAGCTGGGGTCCTGGTCTTCAGTATACTCTACTCTTTCTGACTTCCTAGGTTCAGTGCCCAAGCATTTTGGGTAGAATGTACATCTTAACTGTCTGTAATGTCTCGTACACCAAGTAGAGCCAGAAGAAGGATTTAGTTAAGTACCATTGTGGACAGGCAGATAGTATGGTAGAGTTTAGAGGGATAATTGAGGTGTGAGGCCAGATTCAGGAAATTCTCAGTAGACCACAGTTAGCAACTGGGAATTCCTTCATCCAAAAAGTCATTTCTGAGTGGGAGCAAAAATTTTTTTCGAAGTTCTCTTGAGAGGGATGCCTAAGTCCAGGGTCAGAAGCAGACAGAGTGCTGATCTCAATGGGGCGCTGTACAGCTCTGTGTCACACAAAACAAGCATGTGCACTGGGTCGCAAAAATGGGAATGTTGGGGAGTCTTGGACTTGTTCAGCCCCTGGTCATTCATGGGCATATGAGTTCATTCTTACGGCCTGTAGCAATACCAGTTGCTTACCATTCTGTACTTCTGTTTCTGAATAAAATCAGATGAAAACTGATTAAAAATATCAGAACGGCACTAGCTGGGCTAGATATCCAGACCTCATACATTTGTCTTCACCATTTCAGAACTCCATCTTCAGTTTCATTCTAGAAGCACTAGAAGAACCTGTATTTGGATCTAACCTAATTCCTCTTAGTCTCTATGCTGGCTGCATGATTGGCATAAACTCACCTCAAAACCAATCCTGCTTTAAGCATTTATTATGATGTACAAAAGGTCCTCCCTTATTAAAGTACACAGCAAAAAGTAGAAGAGTTGTTGTTCAGCACAAATAATGCCATTTTCCTCTTCTAAAATGCAAATTAAATTATAGGTGTCTGTAACTGTTCATTGCCTTGAAAGAATTTGGGCTGCGTGTTAAAATTGTTCACAGTTCAAAACAGTGAAGGTTGTTGTTCTCTCTCCTCCCTTCCATCTCCTCCTACCTGTAAACTTATACCTGTTTGGGTCTTCCAAAGATCTTTGTCTTTGTGGATTTTCTGATTAACTGCTTTTCTATTGTCAGTGGGAATAGAAGGTCTTTTTTATGGTAATCGCATCAGCGCAGAGCACGGGAGGGAAAAAACATATTTGTGTCTGGACTTTATCATATTTTGGAAGGATAAGGGCATTCTTAGGCCATGTCCCGAGCTTTTACCAAAAGTAATCTGATTTTCATTTAAATCAGATGATTCATTGGCTAGTCTTTTCTGTAAACCACACTCGCATCAAGAACAAACTGAACTTACAAGCTTAGCTGTCTTTAGGATATTAACATTTGCAGTGCGTAGACCTTGCCGCTTCAAGTTTCTGTGAGATTATCTGTGGATCTGGACACAGAATGAAGGATAAATATGTCAATTCAGTGACTAAGAAGGTGTTTAAAATTACATGAAGATTTCAGGTGAAGTTTAGGGTTAGATTCGTGAGCACTGACAGTTGCTATGATTTTCTTGGGGAACACATAGGCGTCTTGTATTTGGGAAAGCTCACTTCATTTCCTCTTAGAAGCATCAAAAGGGGCTCCTTGAGGCAAAACTTACAGTATTCTTCACTGAAATAAGCGTTAAGCACTCACCTTTTCCACATCCCGCTACTGATTCTGAGCCACTGTGTGTAGGCTGCAGGAAATGCTTTACTTGACAGGAGGGGAGGCAGTACTTCTGAGGGTGTTACCTCTGTGATCTCCACAAGTCTCTGTCCTTTCCCATTGCTGAATACTGTACTGATGAAGGAAGTAAGGGATTGTTGAGCGTACATGAAACTTTTTCATTCATCTTGAGCATCCAGCGCAAGGAGACACTGCCGAAAAAATCTGCATACCGTGGATGCGAGATACATCTATGTCAGAAGTATCTGCTGGTATATGCATAAAAGAATTCTGCTGTTATTCTGTGTGCCAAACCAGTTTTCATGCTTTTTGTTGCATGGTAATGTCAGTTGTGATGCTCTGACTGTTAAAGAAAGTCCTTTAGGGTCAGGTTAGGAAGCAAAGCTTGAGCACTTTCTTTGTTCGCTGGCAGTTTCATTTTTTATTGTTTAATATGTATTTAAAACTATATGCTGTGAAGTTTTTTTTATGCCTCCAATCATTTTGCGTGAAGTGTTTTTGAAAATAAAGGAATTGTAACCATTTAATAATTTTCTATGTAAATAGCTTTTGTGATTTTAAGGGTTCTAAAGGAACTAGAAGTAATATATTGAAGTATGAGTTATCAAAGAACGTTCTAAGCTGTGAAATATGTCCATGCAAATATGGCAAAATTCTGCAGCTCACTAGCAATTAAAAGCTCAATAAAATCAACTGTCGGGCGCAATCCTGGTTCTACTAATGCCTTTACAGGTTTCAGTAAGATACAAGATCTCTGATGCACAAAATTAGTCTTACTTTCTCTCTCTCCTAAGGTTGGGTCATTTGTGGGCAAACAGTAAATTGTCTATTTGACTTGTTTTGTTTTAGATGTAATAGAGCTCTATTTTTGACAAGTCACAAAACAATCAATCAAAATATTTTAACTCTAAATTAATCTCCAAACATGCTTTTGATTCCAGAAGGAAATTTGCTTGAACCCAACATGATTTTTTTAAGTAACTAAAACTTTTATTTCTGAGTTACTGTTAGATTTATTGATGAAAATTAGGAGGACATGATTATAAATGCTGAGCAAGTGAAGTTGGTGTTCAGTGTCATGTTTTCATTGTTAAAGTAACCTTGATTTGAGTAGTATGCAGAACTGACCATAGATCAGCAAAGCCATTAGAATCTGTCTTGATCCTTCTGGTATGTTAAAATGTTTGCTTGATTGCTAATTGCTGTATTTAGACTCCAGTTTGGTTAGGAGCTCTGTGCAAGCAACTCATAGCTGAACTGTGAAATTTAAAAAGAGCGGAACTGATGTCCTTGATCCTCATCCCATCATACAACTAATTCTTAAATAGACGTTGAAAACTAACTACTGTCTCATTTCTTCATGTTAGAGCGAATGCTTGTGAAAGCTTATTTTCTCCATGTCCATTCTGGCACTTATTTTTAAGGTTACCATAACCACAAATGGATAAATCTGTTATTATGTGAAGGGGTAAAGCTGTTAGGAGGTGAAATTGGCCTATATATATCTCATTTATTTTGGATTGAAATGGTGTAGCTGTGTTGAAAGCTTATAATTCGTTATGCCAAGTATAAATTTTATTAAATTTTAAATACAAAGATGTATTTTTGTGAAGTAATGTAGAACCTGAGCTACTTTTAAGCTGGGATGTGGTAGGTATATATTTATATAGTGGTATTTGCTCCTAAATCAATTCAAATTTGTATTGATTCAGTGAACTTTTTCTTACTTAGAGTGCTACATTTAAAGTCAGCCAATGCTTGTGTTGTATATATACTCTTATATGTGCGTACATAAAGATTCCGTAAAGAGCTCACTTGCCTACTTTTTTACATTAATAAATAAGCTGTGATTCTTAGAATGCCAATAGAGTATGAACTTAGAAATATTTAGAGTATTCAATTCATGTGTGTGCATATGTGTATATATAAATATTTATATATTGTTGTGGGTTCACCCTGGTAGGCAGCTAAGCCCCATGCAGCCGCTCACTCATTCCCTGACGGGGGGGTGGGGGAGAGAATTGGAAGGGTAAAAGTGATAAAACTTGTGAGCTGTGATAAAGACAGTTCAATAGGTAAAGCAAAAGCTGTGCGCACAAGCAAAACAAAATAAGGGATTCATTCACTACTTCCCACCAGCAGGCACCTGTTTAGCCTGTGCCAGGAACGCCAGGGCTTCATTTCCCATAACAGTTACTTGGGAAGACAAACTCCGTAACTCCTAATGTCCCCCCACTCCCTCCTCCTTCCCCCAGTTTTCTTGCTGAGCGATGCGTTGCGCAGCACGGGATATCCCTGGGGGCAGTTGGGGTCAGCTCTCCCAGCTCTGTCCCCTCCCGGCTTCTCCTGGCCCCCGGACCCACTCGCTCTCAGGGCAGAGGGGGAAGCGGAGGCGGCCTTGAAGCGGTGTAAGCACTGCTCAGCAGTGCGTTGTCAACACTGTTACGGTCACACGTGCAAAACGTCCCACCACAGGAGCTGCTATGAAGAAAATGAACTCCATCCCAGCCAAAACCAGCGTATATGTAATAGGTATATTTGCAACAGTAACAGAAATCTCAAAAATGGAATGCTTGCATCCCAAAATAATTGTAATTCTGAAACTCATGTTGTTAATATCCTTGTCTGTACTCTTTAACTTGCATGTAATACTTTATGCTATGTGAATGTGATATCTAGCAGAGCTGTAAGAGCATAAATAGTGACGTTACACATTTTACACTGGAAAAACTGTTTATTCTAATACCAATGTTAATTTGACTGTAGCAGTTCAAATACTTTATGCATTGCTGAATAGAGAATAAGGCATCACTTTCTGTTTTTTTCTTAAAAATGAATATGAGCAAAGCAGGTGTTACTCATAGAACTTTGATGTTCAGCTTTTTTGTTGTTAATTTTTTCTTTCAGTAAGTCCTCATTACTTACTGAAAAATATGATTTCAATGGAAAACAGGTACAGGATGGGAAGATTCTGTTTTGGTGCTTTTTCATTGAAAATTTTATTCTTATAATTTACTTTGCTACTGTCTGATAGTCTTTGTAAGAAGGGAAAAGCACTAGGAAATATGAAAGCATAGAACCAACACGCTATAGAATAACGAATGACAATGTTCATGGAGCAGACATCCCTGTTGTGGTATGCTGCAGGATTCCTCCCAGAAGAAAGACTTAGATTCCAACTCTCACTCCAGAGACTTTGTTTAGTGCATGCTTTATCTCACCATAACTAATATAGAACACAGATTGTTCGGCAGCTTGAGCCCGACTTTCAAGTTAAAAAGTCATGCTCACTCATGCTCCCTTTCTTTCATCCAATGAATTGTTAATTATTTTGTGAGGAGTGGTACCACTTCAGCACAAGGGGTGGAGAATCCTGTCATCCCAGCCTGCAGCCTGGGTAGATGGAGTCTTCTCCCCACAGTAGGACACGGGTTAGTTTGAATCCCCTCAGGCAGAGACGTAATGAAATCCGGATCTTCCCTGTCCTAGGTTAATGTTCTAACAGCTGAACTATTGTTCTGAGTCAAAGTTGTGGTTGCTGCTACATTTTATATAGAGCCTGATGTGTTATGGTTTTTGCTGACAGTTTAAACTTGAAAGAGATGCTGAGATGTTCACCTTTTTCAAGGCTGAACCCTTTCAAGAAATGTATTTGTGAAGGAAGCTTAAGTATCTAGAATAAATACCTTCCAACCTTGAGAACCAGCGTTGTTTAAGAATTTAAATTTTCTGTTCAGGTTCTTGAGTCTGTCTTTACATATCTGATTTTTAAAGCCCATATCTTCATGGACTTAATTTCTAAGGGTCAGATTGTGTGTTTTTCAGCGTGTAGACCTGGAGTACTTTACAAAGCAGTCCTTTTTTCTTTCTCTCTTTCTTTCTTTCTTTCTTTCTTTTAGGCACAGCATTGCTGTGTCTTTACACAAAAGTTTTCTGAGAGGTCATCCATGGCTGTTGCCATGGGTATAATTTTAGGTTGTACCCAAACCTTAATTCTGTCCAGACTTACCTTTAGATTTCTGTAAGTAGAATGAACTAATTTCTCATGGTTAGTGTTAAAATGAGTTTTAGACAGACTTGTGGAGAAGGAATTCAGGGTGGCAGATGATTAAAATAAGAGTGCTCATGTATTTCGGCAGCATTTGTGGAGTCTGCATTGTTCCCCAAGAGTGTTCAGGGACCAAGTACGCTAAGACTTTCTGCTTTGTCACACGTATTGGAGTACCCACGTGAAAGCAACAGTTTGGGAGAAAGATCCATGTATGTAACCATCTTAAAATTCTCCCATTACTGGACTGCAGTGGGATCTGTATTGACTTTGTGTGAACTTGAGCAGTAAATCGTTGTAAACGTGCCTGTCTACGTAAACAACTACATCTCAGTGTTGTTTCACTGACCTCCTTTCTAGCCTCTTGTTCTTTTCACGTGCCAGTTCTGCAGAGATTGAAGAAGTGTTTCTGTGGGCTAGGCTTGGTGACTGAGCTGCGTAATAGGGCTAAATTGGAAAAAATAATAACAATTGACCAAACGATCCAGATTTCTGAGGCTGTTAAATGTGAATGATGTTCAGGATTATTACGAGGATAAATGAGGAAATTTGGATATATGTTCTGATGTTGGCAGTGTGGACTTCTATATTTGGCCATCAGTCAGCGTAAAATGATGCTAGAATAGGTAGCTAAGATGTCAGACCAAACAGCTGTGAAATAGAGCCATCAGTTATCTATGAAAATAAAAATGTTGTCACATTGTGCAGACTGGAAAATGGGGATTGCCGTGAGAAGTATTTTAAAAATATAAACCACAACTTTAATTTCTGGAAATATTTCTGTTTGGTGACACTCTACTTAAAAAACTCAGAAGAGAAAGTAGCTCTGCATTTTAGCCTTTCCAGCCTCTCATTGAATCATTGATATGAAAATACAGAAATATATATTTTATTAATTTTCTTCCAGTTTTATGTAGCGTCTCTCTTTTGGCAATTGAGCTGATTTCTGGAAAATTACATAATATTTCTACGTTCTGCCAGGAAGAAAGCGGGATGGTGCTTCAAGTTATAAATTCCTTTGCCAATTCTCCACGTGGACATAGGTCTGATTTTTCTTGAAAAGTTAGTAGTTCTGCAGATGAGCCATTGGTTGGGAACTGACTCAGTGACATGCATGCTGCCTACTGAGTCACCATCACTGCTCTGTGGAACGGCTGGATTTGTTCTGGGTGGGGAATTTCCAAGCACTGACCTAGCCCAGGCTTCATTAGGTCCCGAGGCTTGATAGGATCACAGCCTGGAGCGGTGAAGCCGCAGGGCAGATTTGTATCCTTTCTCCTTAATAATGTGCTTGGGTGGGGTGGCGGGAGAACAAGCCTTTCTTGCAAGGAGTAATTGGATGTTTTATAATCAATTCCTTAATATATGTCGTACCTGTAATCATCTTTTAAAGTGTATCTAAATATACTAGTGGTTTAGTGAATAGATCCGTGTCTGTTTTGAACACAAGATCAAAGAGAATTTTAAAAACCCAATCGGATGACACCAAGCATAAACAAATTATATAATTTCCCTCCCCTCGTATATACATGGAAGGAGAGTGAAAGGAGGATTGAAGATGATGTACATTAATATGCACATTCCTAGCATTTTTGATAGACTCATATAAGGGAAAGTAAGGAGGATGGGGGGATGCTGGGAAGGCCTGGGTGACAGGAGGTTGACATGAAACAGGTTATTAAAGCAGCTGGGAATGTGGTGTACACTAACTTTATGAACGAAAAGCTGTTCTTTGCGTGAGAGAGAGAGGAAGCGTTTCTGATTTGTCTGCAGAATAATTTCTAGGCAGCTGCAAAGTCTGGAATTCTGCAGGGACTCTCCCCGTCTTAAGGATGCCTCATTGGAAGTAAAACTTAGCAATAGTTGTGGTTTTCATGGTAGTGTGCATAGCATGTCATTGTTTACACAGGACCTAATTTAACTATGGATCAGCCCAGATAGTAGCTAAAATTATCTGAAGTATTGTGATTAAAGATACATGATTTAAGAAGCTTCCCTGCCATTTAATTACAGTCTTTAGAAAGATTTTTAGTCTATTTTCTGCTTCTAATTATTGTCCATTATTGAAGAATTCCCCTAGGTGTGGAAGGTACCCATTTTTTCAGTTTTCTCCTATATTTACTTTTATGCTTTCTATATGATAAGACCCATAGCTAAAGACTGTAACTTTGAAAGATCTTTAGTTTTGTAACTTACTTTCATGTACAATAGGGATAAGCCGTCAAGCAACAGAAGATTTGAAATATTTCTAAGCCTTCTTCACCAATGGTTTTAATTCACTGTTTTAGCATGTATGTCTCATCTACATTAATGCTTTTTATGTGTCCTGGCCTACTGTTGTCACGAGATGCATGTGGGGAACATTTGGTAATGAAGGGACAAGGGAACAGGTCTGAATAAAAGAGGTCAAGATGAATTTTAGACGAAGAAGGAGGAAAAGCTTAGGCAATTGGTTATTTATTTTTCAGGCAGGTGATACTTAGGATCTGCATAATTTGCCAAAAATAGATGATTTTTCCTTTTTAACATATTTAAGCATGGAAGGGTTTGTTTCATGTTAAGAAAGATCTTGTTTCCATTCTTCACTAGTACAAAAAATGTTTCAGAATCTCAACTTTTTTTTTTCCCCAAATGAAATTCTTTTTTTATTGTAAATAATAATTTTATCATGTGTACAAACCTTACAAACAGTGTTGTGAAATCATATTAATAAGACTTCCATTATTTTGTAGTTCTATGGAGTTTTACATTCCAGAGTATGCATTGGAATTGGAGTGTAGTCATACCTGGCCATTTTCCCCACAGTGCAGAACAGATTCAGCTCATGTTCCCTAGAGTCTGTTAGAAGTGAAATGAAAAGAAAAAAAACAAACCAAGGAGAAAACAGTGATAATAGCTAATTGTTTTGTGAAATTGTGTGCGGTGTGTACAGAAATAACTCTTTGTCGTCATATTAGAATGTTTGACAAGAGTATAACAAAACAGTGGTACAGAAAGTATCATCATGGTTTAGATGAAGAAAGATCCACCTCAGAAATAATGATAAATACAGTTAATGGGGCATAGCTTGTAAAAGGAAGGGAAAAACCCCCACAGCTAATGCATAATTTAGCTGCTGATATTAAAATTGCAGTAATGCTTTTGGTGTTGGCAAACACGGAACGTGGCGCTGCTCAAGCAATTCCGTAAACTGGCTTCTTCCGATAAGAAGTCTGCTGTTTAGCGTGATGACATGCTCAGAAAAAAATGAATGCCAAGAGTAAGCTAAGATTATGCTTAGAATGGTTTCTTATTGAGAGTGTTTCGTGTTGTGTGGAAAAGGACTCAAACATGAAAGTATTTATTGTGCAGTACTGCGTCTTTCAAAGATCGGCAAATGCTTTAGCCTGAAAGCAATGCATTTTCGCTTTATTTGCCCTGATTTTGCACCTTGTCATCTCATCCAATAAATGAGTTAATGTTTTACAGGACGGTATAAGCTAAAGTTTTTATTCTGTATGATTCTACTGTATTGGATTACTTGTAAATTTGGGTATGGAGGACAAGGACTGAACCAGCAGCTACCCTGTTTAGACCAGACTGAGAGAATTGTGCTGGTCCCCAGCGCCAGTATTATGGCTTCTGCTTCTTTATGCATGACAGGATTTTCCAAAAGTGCAATAAAACTGGAAAAAATGCTGGGAAGGGGCCGATGGGGGAAGCAGGACGGAGCTCTAATTTTCTGCCTTTTTGTGCTTAGATGAGGTAAAATGGGAAGTGTATTCTTGCTCTTCTTGTAAATGTGGTTTTCCTCTTTTCCATAAAGAAGACAGACCCCGTTTATTATACTGAGTCAGCATAAGTTCCTGCTAAACTGCACATCTACTTTGTTCAAGAGGAGTACGTAGGGGAGCATACAAGAAAAATATTTCTTAAAAGAAAAACAACATTTTTATTCAGCAGTTCTTTTCTATGAAGTGGAAACTCTTTGATCCCAAGTCTTCTGCCTCTCCTCCCAGTCAGTGCACAGCTTGTCTGGTAAAGATTTTGGCCTCTATGTGTGTATGCAGGTTCTTCAGAGCTAAGCGAGCTAAGCAGAAATATTACTGAATTAGTAGAATCCCAGACATTTCATAAATGTTACATGGAAGCGAAGTGAGAGCTATTTTTAGTCTTCAAATGAAAATATCTCCCTCTCCAAATGAAGAAAAGGCTGTCAATATGTGCTTGTTAGCTTAGAGAATGGTCCCCAAAACATTGTTGTGCACCTTTAGATAAACACACGCCGAGAAGACATGGAAGTGAATGACACCTCTGTGTAGTGTATCTTCCAGATTATACAGGTTAGCAATTTCACTTCATAGTTACCACTTTTTGTCTACCCTGGAACGTGTTTTCTGGTTTTCCCTTTCATTGTTTGAAGAGGAGAAATGTGTAGATTGAGTCATAGAAGTCCGTATGCAAATAAACTAAAGAATATTAAAAAATGTAGAGAATACCACAAAACGTGAACTGGATTCTCATGTGAACTTCTTATTTTCATATCAATTTATGCCTAAGTGTGCTGAATGATCTGCATATTTCAGTGAGTCTTAAAAGGAGAAGGTTTGCCTGACTTCCATTTGGAAGTGTAGTTTGCTCTGGATTCACTGAAAAGTAAAGCTAACACACCATTGTCAAGAATTGCAACATATATTTCTTTCCCAGAAATTCTGAGAAGTGTCTGAAGTGTTTTGAAAAAATGACTGAAGAAATAAAACAAAGTAGTAAACACAATAGAATAAGCAGTGCTGACAGCAAATTTTTTTATCATTTTTCTGACAAGTTTATGTTTAAAACTATTTTATGTGGAACCTAGCAGTTAATAGGTTCTGTCCTCAAAGATCTTGCAATATGGTATTTTTTTCAGGATTATGATAATTTTATTTGTAATTATGTAATAAAATTAACTGTATCCCTTGAAAGAATTGCCCACTGAAATACACTGAAAAGTTTCTATTCTATTCCTTTGGTCTGTTTCATGTAGGAAAGAAGGGAAAGGGAACGAAAACTGAGCAAAGAAATGGCAGAAAAAGCCACAAGGGAACTAGAAAAAATGCAGTTACAAGAAAAGGCCAAAGTAAAGTATAAAGAATGGTTAAAGAAGAAGAGAGCTGAAGAAGCAGAAAAGAAGAAGAAAGAGAAGGTATTAATCAACTGATATTTTATTTGGATGGGCTTACCTAATGTGTAACTTACATTAAATATATTGGTTGATTAAATTGATTAGAATTTGTCAAATGGTGGTGGTGTACACCGAGGACATTGAGGTAAGGTCTGCAACGCAAGATGAATATTAATGCATTTTTGTTAATAGTCTTTGCAAACCTACTGCAATTGTGATACGATGAGAGAAAGAGAAATGCAAACCGCACGGTGTACCTTTGTTACACTAGAACAAATGCTCTAACAAGGCTACGCTTGCGGGAATCATCCAGAATTCCACTGAAATATCACATATTTGTAATAATTATGCCTGAAAACCATGAAGTGTGTGACCAGGTGTCTTATCTGTGAAGTTGATTGGATGTATTGTAATTTAATTAACGTTACAGTATAATATTTCAGTAGCATATGTAACAGGAGCACTACACTACTGTTGGAGCTAAGTGTGGGGGAGGATTGTGGTGAGAATTTATCAATGTTCCCCCTATAATTATAGCGGTTGTTCTTAAAGCGCAGAACACATTTGTAAGTATTCCACAAGTGCATATAATAATTTCTTTGGGTTAAATTTAAAATACCGTAAACTGTATCAGATCAATTTTCAGGCCTTAGTGACCTTAATTTTGTAGTCTTTTAAAATTTCCCGTATAATTAAAACACACTTAAGTAATCTGTACTGGTGGTGTTTATTTCCTGCTTAACAAACTGATTCTGTATCTCTGCTGAGCCTCTAAAGTGCACAGCACAAGGACCTGGAAAACCAAGAAAGCGAAAGTCATCGGACAGATTTAAATCACCTCCATTCTTGTAGTCACGCTTTCATGACTTAGGTTCTTATAAGCCATGTCCACAGTATCAATTAAACTTAGTTTAAATCCAAATGCCATGTCTAAACATACTGGTTTTACTCTTACTTGTGATTAATGTTTCTCCAAGCCTGGAGTAGGCTTGGAGGCAACCCAGTCACGGCTGATACAGGACTGTACAAATATGGGTAAATGAGAAGAATGGATGGCTGTCCCAGATGCGGTAGCCTCTTTAGGATAACTGCAGCATAACTGGTCATCTGCCCGTTACGTTCAGAATGTCTTCTACATGTAGTCTTCCAAAAGTTTTCTGAGAGCTTCTTCTCAGAGAAACACCGGATTAATGCAAAGGTTGATTTTTTTAAATTTTTTTTTTCAAACTTAAAAAGAAAAGCAACTTTTCTATTGTAATGTATTTGTATTTGAAAACATATTTGAAATACATTGAGGAGTCTGGGAGTCTGCAAAAGATTAATTTACTGTGTTGTGTATATTATTCAGGGCTTTGTCTGTCAGTATCTTAGATTTTTTTTGGTTTTAGGAAAAAGAAAAAGAGAGGGAAGCTGAGCTACAGGAGAAGAAAGCAAAATCAGAGAAGATATTTAAGGAATGGCTACATAATGCTAGAAATAAACCACGCCCTGTTTTAAATGGTTATGGCTTCCTACGTGGGAATTCTGCAGGTTTGTACTTCTCCTACACAGACGTAGTGACATAGGTTTGTGGTCCCATCCCTCTAGTCTTTTAATGTAAAATGAAGCCTGTTTAAGATTTTCGTCCAGTATCTAATTTTGGCACATGGGAATGAATATGGCATTAGTCAGAGGAGCTTTTACTCTGAGACCCTTTGTGCATTTTTTGTAGCCCTTTGTGTTATCTGGGAGGAAAATGATATTATTTGAGAGAATAATGTGGCATACCAAATTATAACTGATTTTGATCTCATTTTCCATACCAGGCATAGGAAACATTGGAGCCTGGTTCCTGTGAAGCAAGTGGAACAAAATGCTAACAAAGATGTGTTAGCATCCTTGTAAAGTTAGTATTTGTGTTACAGAATGTGTGTGCCACTTCTTTGCACCTGCATCCCCTTTAGAAAAGAGGTGGTTTTTTGAGATGCAAAGATTAATGCCAGAAGTCCTGTCAGAAAAAGGAGATATGGGAGTCAATCTGTGTTCTGAGCTAAGATTTCCTTTTCATTTAGCTTTACGCCTGCATTGCACCTACTTGGCTTCGGTAATCCTATTCCCTTTTTGTTTTAAAAGGGAAGGGTTAAAGAAAGAGAATGCTGTTGATAGTGTAGTGTTTTGCGAGTCTCACTTTATTTTTGGGGTTTTTTGTCATTCCACGTGGTACAAAAGCTGAAGAGCAGTAAGGAATAACATTGCATTTTACATTTGAGTGCTCAATTAAATTTTCTTTAAAATATATATATACTTTTGCCTTTATTTCTCCATAGAATTAAAAGCATTGTTGTTAATTGAATTTGCAACAGAAAATATTTTAGGACCTAAATTCCAGGCTCTTAATGTTTAAGAAAATGTATAAAGCAGGTGAACAACCTTTGCTCTTTTGCTTACATCTGTTTATAGATGGTGATACACTTTGCCTTTGTGTTTTGTTTTGAACCTTCATTGCTTCCCCTCAGCTGCAATCACTTGTTTAAGTGATTTTTGAAATATATTTCTCTACTCAGTTGTGTTGAGAATATATTACAGACTTCATTTTACGCAACCACATGATGTATGCACTTGAAATTTCACTACAGACAAATGGCTGGTAGGGCAACATGTTCCCTCTTGCATTTTAGATTTTCTGATATTGCTTTATGGGCTCTACGTTAATTGCAGATTATTAATATGTGGATAACTAGTGAAGAATAACAGTTAAGCAGAGATGGGGAAAAAAGGTGAGCTTTGCCTATGTGGTGACAGGAAGTTTTATCTATAAATGCTTTGAAATAATGCAAAGTAGCTAATTCGTAGACATTTACAGCTTTCAAGAATACAAAGGACTGAGCGCTCTGGCTGGTACGCAGAATTTGACCTGCTTATTATTTTAAATAGACATGGAGAACATACCAGTTACTGTTAAAAAAAAAGTTGGAAGATTTATTACTTTGAATCATTAATCATTTAAATTATGTGATGTTCCTATGCTGTCTTATTCTGAAGACACTCTTGTGTCTTTGTTAGTTCAGGTGATTATTAAAACTGCCTGCATTGTTAAGCTCGTAGTATAAATGTTCGTTTTCAGTTAAGTGTATTTTCTATACATTTTAGGCTGTGCTGGTGGAAATTCATATCCAGCTCCAGCATATTGTAACCCCATTCCTTGGAAACCTGTACATGTGCCTCCTCCAAAGGAAGACAATGTTCTTACCAAGAAGAAGAAGAGTAAGAGACCTGTATCTTGTCAGTCACATGCGTCTTTGCCTGTGGTAATTTATAAGCCCAAGAGCAACCCTTGTAGTGGATCTTTGTGCAGAAAGTAGTTCTAGTACAGAAACCAAAACTATTCTTATGATCCTGAGATGCCCTTTTTTTATTTAATTTTTGTGAACGGGTTTTGTATTTACAGCCAACTGACCAATCGGCTTTTTTATATTGTTTTTTATATGTTGCATTTTAGTTTAAAATAAAAAAAAAAAAAGGAAAAACAAAAAAAGTCATGTTTAGGCAATTGTAATGGGACTGTACCTCGATACCAATAAAACGCACGTGATTGTTTCTTCTTTTCCTCCTCTGTTGTTGATGAAGGAGTTCTTTTGTGTATGTGATGATTCTTTTGGGCAACAGTATTACTGGGTTATTTTAAAGATGCTAATTATAACAGACTGTAAAACAGTTCTTGGCTGAATACGGAAGGAATTCAAGGCCTGTGTGCAGCTGCAGGGCTATGATGCCATTGGGATTGCAGAGATGTAGAGGGACGGAGTGCTGCGATGGATGGATACAGGCTCTTCAGGAAGCATAGGTTGGGACAGTGAGAAGGAGAGAGAACAGGAGGACGCATGAAGTTTTATGTGAGAACCGGTGATTAGCCAGCTGAGACCTAATGAGTTAAGATTAAAAAGGGAGACCAAGGTGGGCAATGTTGTGGTAGACATCTACTACAGATGACCTGATGGGGAAGGACAAGGTGTAGCGTTCTTCAGGCAGCTGGAAAAAACCTTATTCTTGCATGCCCTGGTCTCACAGGGAGACTTGAACCACCCTGACATCTGCAGGAAGGGCAGCATAACACGGTGCAAGCGGTCCAGGGAGTTTCTGGAGAGCATTGGTAACTTCCTGAACTTCATGACACAGCTGGTAGAGGAGCTGACAAGGGGAGAGGCTCTTTGCTGGAATTGATACATACAAGCAAGAGAGAACTGGTCAGGGACATGAAGGTTGGGGGCAATGGGATGGTGGACTTCAAGGTCCTGAGAGGAGGGAACAAATAGTAGGATCAAACCCTTGAACTTCAGGAGAGCAGATTTTGTCCTGTTCTGGAACTTGCCCGGAAAAATTCCATGGAAATATGGTCATGGAGAGAAGAGGCTTCCGGGAGAGCTGGTGATTTTTGAGAATTGCTTCCTCCAAGCTCAAGGATGGCCCATCCCAATGAGCAGAAAGTCAAGCAGGAGTGACAGAAAACCTGCATAGATGAACAAGGAACCCCTGACTAAAATGAAATACAAAAAGGAAGCGTACAAGACGGGGCGGCAGGAACAAGTAACTCCGGTGGGATATAGAAACACTGTCCAAGTGTGCAGGGATGGGATGAGGAAAGGCAAACCCTACCTGGAGTGGAAACTAGCAAGGGATGTGAAGGGCAACAAGAAGGGCTTCTGTAGGTGTATCATCAGCAAAAGGGAAATCAGAACAAATGTGGGCCTACTGCCACATGGGGCAGGGGCTTGGTGACAATGGACACAGAAAAGGCCGAGGTACTTGATGCTTTCTTACCTTTTTTTTTTTTCCCCTGTCAATCTGCTGATTGACCTCAGTGATCACAGGTCCCAGAGTCCAGTGGGAAAATCTGGAGCAAGGAGGACAACCTTGGTGGAGGAGGATTTCACCTCACGTCACCTGGAGATGGTGATGGAGGTGGCAAAAGTGGCCAGCAGCCTCCTGGGCTGCATGAGAAAGAGCTTTGGCTGGCACGTTGAGGGAAGTGATCCGGCCCCTGTACTCAGCCCTGGTTGAGACCACATCTGGAGTGCTGTGCCCGGTCCTGGGCACTTGAGTAAAAGAGTGATCTTGGACATACTGGAGCAAGCTCGGTGAGGGGCCGCGCAGATGGTTTAAGGGATTGGAGCGTCTGACAGACGGAGAGAAGCTGAGTGAGCTGGGACAGTTCAGGGCGGAGGAGAAAGCTCAGGGGAGATCTTACACAGGGGTCAGGGTTATTCACAGGGTCTGTGAATACCTGATGTGTGCAGAGGGAAAGACAGAGCAGACACTCCTCAGTAGTGCCCAGTGACAGGAGAAGAGGCAACGGGCACAAATTAAAATACAGGAAATTCCATTTTAACACGAGAGAGAAGTTTTTAAAGTGAGAGTGATCAAGCACTGGATCTGGTTCCCCAGAGATGTGGAGTCTCCATCCTTGGAAATGCTTAAAACCTGACGGGCCATAGCCCTGAGCAACCCACCCTCCCTGTTTTGAACAAGGGAGTTGGACTATGCAATTTCCAGAGGCCCCTTCTAACCTCAACAATTCTGTGATTAATGGTGAAAAGGAGAAAGCGGAAAGAAATAAGACCTTTTTTTCTTGTTAAAATAGTTGTATCACTTTAAGAAATACATTGTTATCCTTTAAAAATTACACAGTATTAAAAAGTATATTACATATTATAAAATTTAAATCATAAAAAACCTACTAAGGCACGTTCCGACACGTAAGTATTCTGATATACTGGTTCTGCTTCTAATCCTAATTCAAATTTCAGAGCAAACTGTGAAAAATACTAAACTACTTTGTGTCAAGTCTATACTTAAAACACTACTTGTACCCTAACGTTGAGTGAAATCAGTTTATACAGTGTGCCCGTGACTGTTCTTTCTAGATGATGCCAAATGCTAATGGTTTGTCTTTGTCAGTAATTTATGGTATGAATTAGTGTGAAGTCTCACGTATTTAGACTTTCACAAAGTATTCACCTATTGTTAGAGCAGTGCAAAGGACATTATGCAATCCAATTTAAGTTTTCATTTTACACTGTAAAATCATGAACATAAAACTATTCTTCATCAGAACAAAAAGCAAGCAAGCAAGCGTGCTTTAAAGAGCAATGTAGGAATTTTCTTTAAGTCAAGCCTCTAATTTTATTATAGTAGTGTCTAAAAATACCTAAAATTGGGACCGCTGTGTATTACAGATGTAAATGCAAGTGAAAGCCCATTTTAATACTGGGTGGGTGCGTTGTTTAAGCTGACAAAATACACAAAAACTAGAACGAGTAAGTTCATCAGCTTGTCCCATACAGGGGGTGCATAAGCTGATCTGATGCATTTAATTTCTGCTATCACTAAGGTATCAAGGCTCCACAGTGCCTGTGATGGGTTTGTTCTTGTTACTTCCCTAACTGTGTGTTATTCAAGAGCCAAACATTTGTTTGTATATATGTAATATACGACATAAATTATTATATTAATTAATGAATGTCTGTTAAGACCTGACTTTCTGCAGTCTAATATTTGCCACAGGCTATAGAGAGTAAAAACTGTTAATGCTGGATTTATTAACAGTTTATTTTCCTATTTATTCTAATACATAAATAAAACAAAGACACATAATGCAGCTCTCATGAAAGACGATAAAAACTCCAAGCAAGGCCACTGCCATGACTTACTAGAATGTTCTCTTCATGCTGTTTATAGTTTATTTCCATATTCTAAAGTATGTAAAGCTTTTGGTTCCCTGTGGGCTGTTTTTTTTTTTTTNGGGCTTGGTGACAATGGACACAGAAAAGGCCGAGGTACTTGATGCTTTCTTACCTTTTTTTTTTTTCCCCTGTCAATCTGCTGATTGACCTCAGTGATCACAGGTCCCAGAGTCCAGTGGGAAAATCTGGAGCAAGGAGGACAACCTTGGTGGAGGAGGATTTCACCTCACGTCACCTGGAGATGGTGATGGAGGTGGCAAAAGTGGCCAGCAGCCTCCTGGGCTGCATGAGAAAGAGCTTTGGCTGGCACGTTGAGGGAAGTGATCCGGCCCCTGTACTCAGCCCTGGTTGAGACCACATCTGGAGTGCTGTGCCCGGTCCTGGGCACTTGAGTAAAAGAGTGATCTTGGACATACTGGAGCAAGCTCGGTGAGGGGCCGCGCAGATGGTTTAAGGGATTGGAGCGTCTGACAGACGGAGAGAAGCTGAGTGAGCTGGGACAGTTCAGGGCGGAGGAGAAAGCTCAGGGGAGATCTTACACAGGGGTCAGGGTTATTCACAGGGTCTGTGAATACCTGATGTGTGCAGAGGGAAAGACAGAGCAGACACTCCTCAGTAGTGCCCAGTGACAGGAGAAGAGGCAACGGGCACAAATTAAAATACAGGAAATTCCATTTTAACACGAGAGAGAAGTTTTTAAAGTGAGAGTGATCAAGCACTGGATCTGGTTCCCCAGAGATGTGGAGTCTCCATCCTTGGAAATGCTTAAAACCTGACGGGCCATAGCCCTGAGCAACCCACCCTCCCTGTTTTGAACAAGGGAGTTGGACTATGCAATTTCCAGAGGCCCCTTCTAACCTCAACAATTCTGTGATTAATGGTGAAAAGGAGAAAGCGGAAAGAAATAAGACCTTTTTTTCTTGTTAAAATAGTTGTATCACTTTAAGAAATACATTGTTATCCTTTAAAAATTACACAGTATTAAAAAGTATATTACATATTATAAAATTTAAATCATAAAAAACCTACTAAGGCACGTTCCGACACGTAAGTATTCTGATATACTGGTTCTGCTTCTAATCCTAATTCAAATTTCAGAGCAAACTGTGAAAAATACTAAACTACTTTGTGTCAAGTCTATACTTAAAACACTACTTGTACCCTAACGTTGAGTGAAATCAGTTTATACAGTGTGCCCGTGACTGTTCTTTCTAGATGATGCCAAATGCTAATGGTTTGTCTTTGTCAGTAATTTATGGTATGAATTAGTGTGAAGTCTCACGTATTTAGACTTTCACAAAGTATTCACCTATTGTTAGAGCAGTGCAAAGGACATTATGCAATCCAATTTAAGTTTTCATTTTACACTGTAAAATCATGAACATAAAACTATTCTTCATCAGAACAAAAAGCAAGCAAGCAAGCGTGCTTTAAAGAGCAATGTAGGAATTTTCTTTAAGTCAAGCCTCTAATTTTATTATAGTAGTGTCTAAAAATACCTAAAATTGGGACCGCTGTGTATTACAGATGTAAATGCAAGTGAAAGCCCATTTTAATACTGGGTGGGTGCGTTGTTTAAGCTGACAAAATACACAAAAACTAGAACGAGTAAGTTCATCAGCTTGTCCCATACAGGGGGTGCATAAGCTGATCTGATGCATTTAATTTCTGCTATCACTAAGGTATCAAGGCTCCACAGTGCCTGTGATGGGTTTGTTCTTGTTACTTCCCTAACTGTGTGTTATTCAAGAGCCAAACATTTGTTTGTATATATGTAATATACGACATAAATTATTATATTAATTAATGAATGTCTGTTAAGACCTGACTTTCTGCAGTCTAATATTTGCCACAGGCTATAGAGAGTAAAAACTGTTAATGCTGGATTTATTAACAGTTTATTTTCCTATTTATTCTAATACATAAATAAAACAAAGACACATAATGCAGCTCTCATGAAAGACGATAAAAACTCCAAGCAAGGCCACTGCCATGACTTACTAGAATGTTCTCTTCATGCTGTTTATAGTTTATTTCCATATTCTAAAGTATGTAAAGCTTTTGGTTCCCTGTGGGCTGTTTTTTTTTTTTTAGAGGCAGAAAATAATTTTAATGGTTCATGCATTGTTCTTTTCTGTGTGTTCATTTGATATTAATTTTACTGTACACACTTAGAAGTCTGGACTCCATAAAATATGTGGTGTCAAACTGTGTTTCTGTTAAGTAGAACATGGGCTTCACGGAAGAAGTCTGCACATTTTCTTCAGGATGTAGAACTCTGTGCCTGGCTTTTCCTGTAAGGCCCGCTGCAATGAATCGGTATGAAACTAGTGGATTAATGGATTAGTTGTTAATTTCTCCAGCCGACTTTGCCATGTGGATATGTCTTATGAGAGCCAGGAGCTTGACAATTGTGTAAGCTACCAAAAGCTCGTTAGTGTTTAGATGAAGGGACAGCATTTTACTGTAATGTAAATGATTAATTTTGGATTAGCTTACAGAGGTTTCTTGGGACTCTGAGGTAGTTGAAGAACTGTATAATATCACGTTACTGTTTTCTCTAATAGTTTTTCTGAAATAGCATGTGGCCACCAGTAAGGTGTATTGATCTAATTACCTGAATGTATAGTTAGGACACTGTATTTGTTTCAGCATTTATTTGCTTGTAGTGACATAAAATGTCCATGTGAAGATAGGCATAGATAGCAGTTGTATTAATAGCGTATGAAAGAATCTATGGCTCAATTCTGCTCTAACACATTGTTGACAGGATTTCTGTTGGCTTGAACAAATGGTGATTTAACAGGGGTTCCAACGCTAACCCAAATAGAGTTGTCCTTCAGGATTGCATGTCTGCATGCAGGGTGAAGGGCTAAATAACTCTTAAATGTGTGTTTGGTTCAGAAATGGGAATATAGCAGTAAATGCTGAAGTCTAGTAATTTTCTTTTGGAGGCCTCAGCCAGAATAATTGAACTGAGTACTTACAGGAATTCTGGCTTAGGGGTTTTAAAAAATACTAATAAATATTTAAGGTCCCTTTTCTTTTTTTCCTCCCAACCAAAGATAGTGTTATTTTTCCTCCACCAAATTTTCTGTGGAAAGGTTAATCCCCTCTTCAGAATGAGAACAATGTTTCCTTTAGAGGCAGCCAGCTTTAAATGGACTTACAACCCCTAAAATAGCAGCTTTAAGACGAGGTCCTTGCTGTAGCTTACCTATAGCATTGTAAATGCAGTTCTGTCCTAACGAAATTACAAATAAGGTTAAGGCAAGATAGCTCATGAGTGTACGTACTGGCTCCGATTCAATCAACATAATGGTTTTGCTGAGCAAAGAAGAGAAATATTGTTTGGGTTTTTTCCAGCAGGATATCAATCACACAATTAAATGGTCTGGCCTTGTAGCATTATTTAAGATTGTATGCTACAGAAAGCTGTAATTTTGTGCTGTTGCAGCAAATAATTTACACTATTAGATCTTAGAAAGATAAAAGCTTAACACTTTGTGGTTGGTTAAACAGTATTCCGTAGTCTCTTATTAAGTTCTCTCCTGGATTTCTCTGCTCGTGAAGTTTCACAGTAGATCATGTTGCGGAATCTCGAATTACTCACTCGAAACAAGCCAAGATCTTGCATCTTGATGTCGATGCTGCTAAAATGGGAGACTCAACCTCAGCTTATATTCATCCTGTTGTTTTTTGCAGAACTTCTGTTCGTAAGGATTCACAGACCACTTCAAAATCCTGGCTGCTGCATCCTTCTAGGATTCACAACCTTTCCTCCCCTCCACCTGCCAGTCGTAAACAGAGTGCCACGTTCAGCATCACTGCGAAGGATTATATCTCCTATGAGCTTTCACTGGTTTTGAAAATTACTGTGTAGGTGCTCCAGAAAGTAGCACGACTTTCCAGTAATTGACAGCGGGTCTCCACACCGGTGTTTCAGGGTTGAAAGTCTACAAGCAGTAAAGTGGATCAAAAGAAGTCATAGAAGAGCAGATGACGAGTAAGAGGTCACTATTACTGCAGGCAGCCTTGCGTTCTTAGGATGTCGTCAGGTTAATGTAACATAACGCAACTTCATTGTTGGAAGTTTTGTTACTGGTTCTGGTGTGGAGCCAAGACTTCACCTGAACCCAATAATTGCATCAGGTCCCAATAATGTCCTTGCCAGTGTAATGTTTAATTGGAAAATTAATTTCTTAATTTATCACTTTGAAAACTAGATTCAAGAGCAACCACTAGTCCTGATACAATTTTCACTGGGAGATTTTTGTGAGTAAATACGGAAGATTTCAAACTTTATTGCTGTGGTCAAAAGGTGAGTGTTCCAGACTGCTGTCCCCTGGGCAAGGTCATGAGCTGTGTTTAAACTCGGGGACGGAAAGGAAATCTGAGCACCCTGATCTATTAATGTGTATAAACACTTGATTAGCTTGAAATGTGTTTGGGAGATCATTGATAAAGCAGGGCTAAAGTGGTTGTGCTCTCCTGGATTTGAGGCCTAGGACCTAAAGCCTATTCAGTTAGCACAGACTCTGTTTCATATATAATGTTGAGTCCATGTTTTTACACATGTAACTCATTTTATAATGACCTATTAGACAATTCTCTAAAGTTGTAGTTAAATGAGAGCAGATTTTTGCAAAATGTGAAAACGTTTTCTTAATACACTCGAATGTTTGCTTGGTCTAGCTTAGTGACTCAAGCAGGGATTGCAAATATTTAATTCACAGATTTAATTCACAGATTCAATTCACAAATACGAATTTCCAGAAAATTGACAGGGTGGGTGATTTGAAAAGTGAGTTACTTGAAGCTCTTAAAATCTATTGAACTATGCTGTGGCCAGATGCAAGGGTCAATTCAATTACGTTGATGACTGATATTGTTACAAAGGTCTCAGACTTTGGTTTCTTTACTCAAGTCCCAACTGAAATGATTCCAGTATTATTAGCGCTAAACAATGAACACTGGTTAACCCAGTTAGATAAATACCATAACAGGTGCTTTTGTGTATAGGTTCTGTGGAAGATGAGTCTCTGACTTTTACAGGTAGTTCATTTAAATGATGCGAGGCTGTGTGTTTTGGGATTAAGGCAACAAGTTGTTAATAAGTAATCCAGCAATGACAAAATGTTAATAGATGCTAGAATATTTTCTCTGTAACTTCAGTATCACTAAAACCAAAAAAACCCTGCAAGTTTTATTATACAATGCTACCGTATATGGTTGTACAGGTATGAAATCCATAATGTTTAGGTCCTTTTTGTTTAGATGTTGATCAGGGTAAGAAGAAAGCTCTTCATTTTCCCCTTTACATTGATATGTGTGCATCCATCTTTAAATAACAGTTACTGAAAGCTGCGCAGAACATTTATCAGTACCCAGGAGGAAAGTGAGATGACTGTGGTATGCCTGAGTTCAAAGAGCCCTTCAGAGATACCGGTATAAATCCACACTTCAGCCTTCACTAACAAAATTGTGGTCAAGTTATAGAGGATGGGTCTCAGGAATTCCTGTGATGTTCTTGCTAAGTGAGTGCACTGGTTTAAAGGGCTAACGCCAATGGGTTTATTTCTGCAGTGCAGAAGTGATATCTCTCTCTGTTAGGAGGTCTGTTCCAGTTGAGCGTAGCTCACAGTGTGTTGAGTTAGGCAATGACAAATGGGACATGTGAAATTTGCAAAGACAATTTCCATGCCAGATGTAACTGCCAGGGATGCAGGAAACAAAGGTAAAAGGTAGGTGGCAACCGAGGCTGCAGCTGTGAATGGGCAGAATATGGTACAGATGTTGCATTATTTATTTCACATGGTGTAGAAACGTACACAATGTTGAACGGCAACAAGCGAGTTACTGTGTTCATCCAGCACATTTTTCTATGCCACCCTATGCACAGTTTGTCAGAGGTGTATCAAAATTCTCCCGAGCCAAACGTGAATAACTACAGCTGGAAGTACCCTCACCAGTAGAAGCTAGGCAGTGCGATATTTAGCAAGCTGAGTGCCAAAGCTGCTGCACTGATGGAGGGTTGAACACTAAAGCGTTTGGCTACCACTTGTTTATAATGTTCCAGGCTATTGCAGCTGACATAAACTGTACAGAGCTTCCTTGTTTCCTTGTGTGCACTTCAACCTCAAGTGGCTTTCCAGAAGTTAGTACTGTTTCGTATCCAAATTCTCGAACTCCTCGGGAAGGAAAATGGGAGGGTAAGTTTGTTGAACTATACTGAGATTCTTGGTGTAGGGGAAGTGGGTAGTACAACCCCAATGAATTTAGCAAGGAAAGTATTCTCATACTGGTTTAATCTGCAATACAAAAAGATACAGGAACTATAATTTGAAGAAACTCTAGGATGCAGGCACTGCTGATGTTTTTTTCTCCCTCCCCCCCCTCCTTATTTTTTAGGTCGAAGTTGTTGTTGAACTATTCATAAAGTCCATGCTTAAACACTGACCGTGGACACTGTTTTCCCTTCCATATTGGTTAAGCTGAACAGCTTTGAAAATTGGTAAGATTTTATGTAATCTCCTGAATGTAGTGGATGTGCTGATCAAGTTTCATGAGATTCCAACACAAACAAATCTTTGAAAAAAACCTCCCTACTTTTTTGTTATTTCAGGTGGTCTGGGTGTGTTGCTCATACATAAAATTGTTAGGGTTCTTCTAAGACTGCTTCAGGGGTATAATATTTCAGGATTAAAATGCTGAAACAGGAGTAAGGCAACTAAGCTTCAACATTATGCCTTTTAACACTATTGAAAAGTGTCATTGCACCTTCCAACTCACCCTTAAGCCATTGATACTTTTAAAGCATAATCTTCTTGTAGAACAGTTCAAATGTTTGGTATAGTCACTTAAAATATTAATCTACTTCATGCCTAGTTTAGTGTTTTGAATGGTGATTTATTGTTAATTTATTGTCCTTGCCAATAAATTTATATAACTTGGCCTTCCTCAAACATTGCTGTTGGAACTGTTGTATTAAAAAATACAATAACAAAAAATAGAATAACTTATAAGTGATAATGATTCCAGAGCCACTGGCCTAGAAAATAAGGTATGTGAGTTTCAGTCTCGGATCCGTAAACTTTTATTTATATATGCAAAGTAAATACTTCTAGCAGAAGGGATTAAACATCTCCATGTAATATATTCTTATTTGACCACTAGGTCACTCACCTGAATACCCATGGGATAAATGAATGGGAATCACTCCTCGCGTTGACTATTGGGAAATAAAGTGTTTTGATTTTTTTTCAGGAGTTTTATAAAAAATCTCTTTTAATCATCTTATATTTTATTTATAGTAACAAAGAAAAATCGGTTTACGTAGAAAGTTTAACGTTGACTGAACAACGTTTCAGGTTTTTGATCTTGCCAAGGACAGTTCTAGCTTGGGTTTAGATGCAGTTTGAATGATATTTTGGGGAAAAGGTTGAGGTGGGAAAATGTGGTTCCCCTGCTGATGCTGAAACCCCAATTATTTTTACAACTGTGTGCCTTAGCATCTGAGTTACAATTAAGGTTCTGCCGTGCACAGCTGGTTGGCAGGATATGTGTGCATGGATGGTGACTCATATTGGTGCACTGCAACTTGTATTTCCCTGTGTGGTCAACGGAGAGGTTAACTAGGAAGAGAAATAGGATTAATTAGCATTTTGACTCTATTTGTAACACAAGTATTGCAATAATGTGCTACTGTTTCCTTTTGATTTCACACGTATTCAAGTGTAAATTATGTTTAACTCGTATATAAAAAGGGTTTGCAATCTAGACTTTCTAGACCAAATCACTGGTAAACAAGACACACCTCACAAGTTAATGATACGATCTACAAAGTGTATCAAGGGGTTTGTTTGTTTTCTTCTTCCTTCTAATGCTATGAAGCATTTTCATTCTGTTTTATCTTGGGACTTTTTCAAGAGTAGAAACATTTATGAAATTATATTTTTATTTGCATAAAGATTTCAAATGCACTTCTCTTGGAATCTTAATATACATAATATGTGTATTTTTATATATATGAAAAACATTTGGCTAAGTTTTAGTGTTGCTTCAGTTTCTTAACACAAAAGGGAAGTAAAATGAATAATCATAAGCTTTTGAATCATGATCTCAAAACTAATTCTTGTCTAGTTTGTAGAGTTACACAGTATGCTCTTTAATTAACATTGAGACAATATATAGTGGGTGAAGAATGCTGTCTTGTGATGAAATCAAAGAACTTGATTTAAAACTCCCGAGTTATGTGTCTAACTCTGCCTCTGCCTCTTTGTTAGATCTAGGACAAGCTAAGTAACTTCCCTCTGCCAAAGTTAGAGTATGTCTGAAAGCTAGTAGCTTTCACAAATTAGCACTTTTGATTGCCAGGTAAAAACACACGTATGAAACAGGGTGTAGGAGACTTGGTTACACTGAATAGCCGAGTGATAAGGGAGCCTTTCAATTGTCTGGCTTTTTTGGTAATGGCTAGCACCTACAGTATTACTTTAACTGCACTGAGGTTCCACTGCTGTAAGAGGCACAGTCTCAAACAGATGCAATTAAGTATTATCTGGAAAGCAGATCACTACATGTTTTCCATGACTTTGTTTTAGGTTTGTTTCTATCTTTGCTGCCACGTTGTTGTTCTTGATTATGAGTTAAAAGGCACGGTCTGCTACGCAGCTAAATGCGCTTTGGCAATATGAACTTTTAAAAAAAGCTAAAAGATATAATAAGAGCTTACTGGTAGAGCATAAACCAAGCTCAAAGAATGTCTGGAACTAACATTGTAAGCCAGAAGTGCTTGCCCTTTCAAAAAACCCCCAAAAAACAGGGGAGGGCGAAAAAACACTTTGGCAACGAAGGACATTATAATCGATTGTGATGTCCAATACTGCACGAGTAAGTACTGCGTACAGAGCAACTATTACTTAGTAAAAGTTTTCCTCTCTTACCAGTTATAAAACATGGTAACTTTTCTAGACTTTAAGTCCACCCTGAATCCCTTTGGTAGTTTTTTAGGGGAAGAAAAAACAAAAACCACAAGGCTGAACCAATCCCATATGAAACCTTGACTCACTGCAGCCTGAGGCGTAGTTTAGAATCCAGCTTTTTGGAAAGACAAGTTCTCCCTGTTGCTGGAGAAGGGAGGGGAGGGACAAAAGTCTGTGTCATGGATTTCAAATACAACTTGATTTGCAACATCAAGAATTGTTTGCAGTGCTGCGTACTTTCAAGAGTGGTTTTAAGTGCTGTTTTTTTCCTTAGGTGATCAACTTCTGATATGCCTCAAACTGGGTAAATTTTGAGAAATTGCTCATCAGTTTAAATCAGATGTACTTCTCCTAGAATGTGTCTAAATTATTGGAGACAAGAGAAAAGCAAAAGTCAGTTGGGTTCAGTTTCATCTCACCTAATTTTACACACCTACCTTGTAAATTACTCCCACTATGTTCTTTTATATCAATGAATAGACATTGGCATGCTCAGGCTGCAGCAATGGTCTTTGAGAAAGGGCAATAAAACTCTAGAAGAGTGTGTTTCTTTCCGCTGTATGTAACCTGCTGCGGAGGTTGCTGCTGCTTGGTCATGTATGTCCTGTCTGTGCCATTTCTGTTCACAGCTTTTGTGGCATTAGCTGTGTCTTGAGATAAAGCGTATCTATTAACATTGTCATTGTCACAACTTTATTCTGAGTCTTTGGTATTTTTTCATTAAAATCCTGGATTGAATGATAATCTCACTGTCATTTAAAAAACCCAACAACCTCAAAATGCTATGAAAACAGAGAAAGCTTAGTGTTGTGATTTGTAGGCTAATGCCCCAATAATTTACCGAGAATCAACTCGCGCTTTTTTGTACTTTTTGGTGAGAAACACTACTGGTCAATCCAAACTAAAGTTCTTCTTGTTTGGGTTCCAGTTCCTCCAAGACATAGGTTGTACCTGTCTGTCAGATTTTAGCTGTTACTGTGTCTCGTAGCTAACTTCATTGGCACTGTCAGACGGAGAAAACCAAGAAGCACATTGTAGAATTATCAAGACATAATTTGCCTATACGGTTGTGTAGGTTCCTGGTAGGACAGAAGAGTTGCTAGTAGCCCGTGTATCCTCAGTCCTTATGGAGTTTCCAGCATCCCTTTGGGCAGGACCCAAATGTGTCACAAATAAATGAACAGTATAGGTTGTGCATCTGGTGCCTAGCAGCATTATACGTTGGAAGAAAAGCAACATAACAAAGAAAAGCAAAAAATAATACTCCTATTTACTGTGTAAAATTGAACGTGCTGCAAATTGGCTGGAAGATTATTTTTGTGAAGAAACCTATATGAGACTTCTGAAGCTTGTGCAGTTGTTACGATGATGAGGTAGTTAGGTGATGATATGCATAAATTCTCAGCATACAGTTTAGTAATGATATTGCAGTATTGAAAATGGTGATATGTGAAAAACATCAGGGATTTTATGAAATCCATTTAACCTACTTCAAAAAAAAATCTTCTACAGCAGCAGTAAAATATCAGGTATATAACCATTTTGTGTTCACTGTCACTAGGACAGTTACTCACCAGTCCTTCTAGATTACCTAATTATTCCTAATTATTCCCCCCATTCCATAGGGCTTTCCAGCAGCTCCGTGAACACCTTTAAAAATCCAGACATGCTGCAACTAGTGAAATGATTGGCAATTTCTGAGAAATGCTGGTTTGGGAGCCTCTGGATGGATTGTGATACAAGAGATTTGTCAAAAGTAGTTTGATATGTAACCATAACTAATGATGGAATCCTAATCAATGTGTAGGGGAAACTCTCATAGGTAACTGAAGTCAGTCTGAACTCAAGAAAAGGGATTCCCTTTTCTTTCCATCCAAAATTTTCTCACAACATCACAAAAAGCAAAGTTCACATACCAAAAAATCTGAAAATACCAGGTCAAACGTAAGCAATTAAACCTAAGCAATTAAAACCTAAGCAGTTTAGTAGGTCAAGGATGTCTGACCCAGCAAAAAGGCCAGCCAATGGGTAGCACAAGGTCTGTCTCCATCTCAGCAGACTGCTGCATAAAATGTAGGAGTAAAGACTGAGGGGTCTGTTTTCAAGGGGTTCTGAAAAACAGAAATTCCACTAAGCCTTTCCTGCCCTAATATAGTTAGTCTCAAATGTAACAGGGATTATAATAGTGTGGTTGGAAAATACTTTTTTTTCCTCCCCTCAAGTTCTTGAGGGGAAAAAAAAAATAAAAATCTTGTCCTAGTTCTCCTTTTTGAAAGAATATTTTTCTCTATGGAAGCTACATAGGGGAAAAGAATATAGATGCAGTGTATGTCAAATATATGCTATTTATTTAATATAAACGTGTATATAAACTTGCCTACATGAAAAAAACCCACAATGGAATTGATAAAGAAAATTATGTAAATAAGAGAATATGACCTAATTTTCAATTTGAAGGAATATGAACATTTCTTGTAATTACCAACCCTTGCAATTTATAGCAAACCTGTTGTAATACATTGGGTTTTTATTTTTATTTTTTAAACCTCCATTTTTGGTTGTGATTATTTGATAATTTCAACTTCAGTTTGAAAGGCTACGTTTGTGTTTCTCAAATGCAATTCATGTGTCGACATCACATCTTTCCTACGTATTCTTCCACACATGGTTTCTTGGCAGAATGTCAACGGGTTCTGCTCTCTGGACTTATTTGCTTGCTCTTCATTTTATGAGCCCCAAGAAACAGTTCTGGTCTAGTTGAAGCCGATGACGGTAGATTGCTTGAACTGTGTTTGCCAGGCCCGTAGGGAAAGTAATTAGCTTGATCTTTTTATTGATTGAGGAATTAAGTCATTCCAGGTTTTTGTCATACTTCTTTATGTCAATCCAGTTGTGGAAAACTCCTGTTTCCTCTAAAAAGAAAGGAGGCTTCAGGCCTTCTATGCCATGGGTGTCGTCTTGGTTTCTGAATTTTGATGTAAATAAATCTGGTCTGTAGTTATAAAATGCCAGGTGTCTGGGTAATGGGTAGGACTTAATGCCGCTGTCGGCAAAACCAGTAAAAATTATTTCTCTGAGTTCTTATGGTACCAGGTCTTTACAAAAGTGAGAACCTGATAAAAGATAGGAGCATTGCAGTGCTAAAAGTCCCCAAGATAAGAAAAATTACTGAATGAAACTTCGAACAACACTCAGAGACGCAGATTAAAGGATTTGCCTCAGCCATTTTAGGGGAAGTGGGAAATGTAGTTGCAAAAGCACCAGCTGAGGTATGACTTTCCTAGCGGAACTTGAGTTTTTCCTTTCATTGTGGAGAGCGGAATGCAGTCTGTGAATACAGTCGGGTGTCAGAGACCCCACACAGGTGGGTTTTAATGGAGCATCTTTCCACTTATTTCTTTTCCTGGGAACTTTGAGAACTGTAAGTGTACAGTAAAGAAATCATACCGTAATGATACTTCTCTAGCAAAGCTCCCGTTGACTTCTTATATCTAATAACTAAACCCAACTCTGTTTAGGTTACATAATGTGAAGTAACTTTACTTGCAATATATTTTTCACTCACTAGATGTCTTGGTGCTTGGTAATGTTCCAGACATGGTATGACTCTTGGTAAACTGAGTCTCTCAAAAAAAAGCCAGAGACATAATTGAATTCTTCCATTTTTTTGAACCGTACGTGTTAGCCCAAGTCCCACCATTTGAGAACCTTTTCTGGATTTTAGTATCTAGAATGTATGTTCCTCATTGCCTGCTATGTGATGAGGATATGGTTGCACAGTTATACTATATAGCACTAATTTGCTTTTTAAGAAGCAATGTGTACTTTTTGAATCTGAAAATAATTCTGTCAAACCAAACAATACTCATATCAATGAAAGGTTTGCAGTATTTGTCCCATTCTTAACCCAGTGGAAATTAATATTACTGCTCCCACTAGTTTTTTATAATATGTAATAATGTACCTTGATTTAAATGATAAAAAGATTGCAAATCAAATAATTCAAAGAAAATATCAGTTAATCAGTGCATTAGGTAAATGGCAAGGAGTTTGATTCTAAAGGCATTTTCAATCTGTTTAGATGCAAGCGCTGATAGAAATGAGTGGGATTTTTCTTTCATCTAGTTGAACTCTAGGTCCTAATGGATCTCTAGGTTCTCTTGTCATTGTTGGAAGCTCATTCTCCTCAACAGCTTTGAAGAGCAAATGTTTCGTCTTTAGGACACAGCACATTGCATGCCTTCCAGGCCTTCTCTCGTTGAGTTGACTTCTTAACCCCCTAATCATATTTTCTTTATCTATTATTTCTCCTCCTCCAAGTAAGTTTTGATAGCACAGGCAGGTTACAGGAAGGTGAGGGAATATGAGGACTTACATTTTCTCCTTGTATCGCCAGATCAGTACAAGGGAGGGGTGCGACAATTAAGTCATGAGATATGAACTAGTTTGACATGGTTTTAACTACTTGTGCAGCTAATGCAGTTATGGTTTCCTTTTGATTTATTCAGGAAGGTTGTATGCTTCTCGGAGACATTACATGTAAAGTTTTGCGTTGGTATATGTGCTTTCAAGAAAACTTTTCCAGACTTCTTCAGACTTAGGAGGCAACTCTTCAACGTTGGACGCGTTTCCTTTCATCGCTTGCATAAATCTCAACCTGTGTGTTTAAATCTAAAAAAAGCAGGCAAAGAATTGATATTTAATTAGATTGTCAGATGCTTGATTTTCACAAAATATTACATAAAATGTTGTGGAAAGAGTAGACTTCTACGGAAAGCAAGAATTTGACCTCACTGTTCTTTATAATGCTAAATATTTATGACCGGCTAAAGTATTTACAAAAGAATTAATCTGCACATTTTAAAGAGGTTCCAAAAATTAAAAGCAGCTGAGGAGAGCAGTTCAGTATCTGGCAAAGGATCGGGCTGTATTTTCCAAAGTATATCTCACATATGTGTGAAAACCAAGAACTTAACGTTCTATATATTAGATCTATGTGATGAAGATAAAATGTCTAATTCTATGTCTAAGTTTTTACGTTTATCATATGATTACAAATATTCAGGCTCCAGCTTGTAAAAACTTGAACACGTTACCATAAGCTTTAGTTGTCCATCTTGTTTTTAAAGATGTGAATCATCATCTTGCTTTGGCATCACTTGGAAGGATGCTGACTGTCTCTAGGAATGAAAACCATGCTGTGGAGTTAAGTATCTGACCTCTGGCACACACATTCAGGTAACAGGGGGCAGGGGACTGTTGTGCCACTCAGCATTTTCGGGTTAGCTGATGCTTCGCGGCATCCTCTGCCAGTGTGGCTGGATGTTGTAGCTTCCTTGGCAAAGCTTAATGGTGGTGAAGCTTGGAAAACCCAGCTCAATGGAAGCTTTTGAAAATGATCTTTGGGTGCTGGCTTAGTTGATAGAACAAGCAAGAGGAAGCTGCAAACATGCAGCCCTTTATTGTGCTCCCCAAATTCTTGGGACTCTGTCAGCCCTCAGCATTTCTTGTGGCTTGCTATGTGCATTTCTCACTGTTTTCCAGCTGTTGCCATGAAGCAGGTACAAAAATCTATAAAAGAGCATGCTATTACTAAAAAGATTAATTGTCTGAGTGAACAGAAGGATTTTTGTCTTCGACATCTATGCTGTCAGCACATGTTTGTATTTGATATCTGTAGGAAGAATTCATGTGCGTGATTTCTGAGATCCAAGTACCTCAGCAAAAGAGTGATTCATGTAAGAGGCTGCAGGATGCAGTTCTGACATTTTGCGTTTTTGGGGAACCCGATACTCTGCAACGGGCTCTTTCATTGCCGTTCTGTGTTGCAGGTTCCCACTTAGGCCTGGTCTTGACAAGCTAATTAAGACACTCAAATGGGAAAAAAATGCCTGATATCAGGTGATTTGGGTCTGAACAGCCAGTCAGTTCTAAAAATCCACACAAAAGCAGGCATAGTAGTAGGGCAAGAGAAAGTTAGCTGTGAGAGAAGAGGACTGAGATACTGTCGTACATATGAGCCAATATTACTCCAGGACAGGTTCTGTAATCACAAAGCTGTCTCCAAATGCGGTTAACAAGGCCAAATGTTAACACGATATCATGTATTTCTGCTGAGGAATGCTGTATCTATTAGGAAAAAGCATAACTGTGCCCAATTTCAATGTGTTTCCTGACCAGGCTAAACCTCAGTTGTCTTTCCTTCCCGGACCCATCTTTTCAGCGACATCCCATCCTGGACATCTATACAGGTAGCATGTTTTGTTTGTTAATAGGGTACAGTGTATAACTCTGATCTGCATTACTGTTAATTTTTAGTTCATAGGATACTGGTATAATCAAAATTATTAAGAAGAATGGCACTATTATTTGTTGCCTTCACACCTGTGAAAGTATCAGATGAATAAAGGAAAAAATTTCAAAATCATCCTCTCTCTGCGACCGAAAAAAGATTTTTAAGACAGGAAACTAAGATTATTTTTAGAAAGAGGGCACAGTATACAAAAGACCTGAATTATTTTGCTGAAATCAGAAATAACAGCTTTTAAAAACTTGTGTAGACAATTCAAAGTTCTGGTGTAAGACCTCTTTGCTTGAGCTACTTTGAAGTAAGCTATGAATTAAACCTGAATGTTAAGAATTACGGTTAAGCAGAGCTTTTGTGTGTTATGTTTTGTACTTCATCAGGACTCAAAGGGAGCAAATGATACAGCACAAGGGAGCTACCTCATTTTTGAAGATGAGAATGTTAATATCAGTTCAGTTTCCTCTTCCTGTTTGTACAAGTGGTTGGGAATAGCTTGGTGGTTTGATGGAATGGGAGAGGAGGCAGATGAAGACGTGTTTTTGGAAAAATGAGGATCATCCTTCATGTCAGGACTGGGCAGATGTCAGAGCTTAAGGATTTCTGTCCTGATCATGTTGCACTTTCCATTATAATTACTGACTTTAGAAGAAAGACATTGCAGCAACTGTTCTTTTTTTCCCCTGCAGAGTCACTTTTCTGCAAAATAACATTTTGCAACATTATAGGGAAAGCGTTGTGAATGCTACCAACAGAAGAGGCAGTACAAGACGGTGGAACAGTATATTGGTACTAACTACCATCATCCAGAGGCAGCCTGCTGTAGGTCCTACGCCTTCCTGTGTGAGCCACTGTTAGCCCCACGTATTCATCTTCTCTCTTGAGGCTGCAACTAACAGAGAAGAAAGAAATCAATGTTCTGGATGGATGATACCAAAACCCCAAACGAAAACACAGCAGTGTCCCTCTTGACAGTTAAAAGCATCCAGCTTACTGACTTCTGTGGATTTTAAATAAGGTCCTATAAAGAAGGTATGTCTTTGCAGTGATCTTGTTTTCCGAGGCCTGTAGGAAGTGGTGGTTTGTATTTTTAACCCCTTCTCTATGGTTCAGTTTGAATGGGCTCTGAGCTTGTGCTCAGTGATTCTGATCAGATGAAGGTTTGGATTCTGCCCAGCAATATTTCTGGCAGGAGTTCACCTGAAGGAAGTAGTACAGCAAAGTGTGGTCCTGTGCCAAAATCAACTGTTGTAACAGTTCATCCTCTGGCCACTCTAGCCTATCTGTGTACAAGTGCTTCCATTTTCATTCTTGAATTCGTCACGCATTAAGAGGAATTTTACAGTTCTTCTTTCCTCTGTGGTCTGGCTGTCACATCTCACCTTCCTTGTTGTCAAAACTGTTTATTTCAGGTAACTACCTATCAAGCAGAGCACGGCAAATTGCACACAAGGTTTTGGTATCTTTTACCTGTTGACTTGCCCACCTCTGCCAGGATCTTTGGTAGCTTCTGCTGCAAAAGACCTGTAAGCACGGGTATGTAGATATGTATGTACTCCAGGCCTGGAAGGAAGGAAGGAAGGAAGTAAAGACATAACTATCTTACATAGTTCTTTTAATGCTTTTCTTTTTATTCATACAAAACTTTTTAATGAAGGAAAGAGATGCTTAAAAAGAAAATCTTGTCTGTGTTGCTGCCAGCAGCAGAATGACTTTCAACTGGAGTTGGGATCAGGATTTCATTGTACGTGTGTAGCATAACGGCCGTCGACAGTACGAGGGGTGTTAGTCAGCAACAGAGTTTACTCTTCTGACTGTGTGCTTACCTGCAAGGCCAAGGGTGTTGTAAGTTTTTCGTGCAGGGAAGAGAGCATGGCTGTGGATTGAGGAGCCTCTAAAGTGATGCTGTTCATTTACAAAGCAAGTAGGACAATCAGTTTCCCTGAAACTACTCTGGGACAGGAATAATAAGAAAAGGTTTCCTCGCTTTCCGCTCTTACCCTCATTCAGCTAGCATCAGACCCAGCAGCTTTCTCAAAGCTTTTCCCTTTTATCCACACTGCCAAGACTTCAGCAACTGGCTAGATGTCATCTTCTTTGATACATCTGTCCTTTTCTCCCATGCTTTTTCCTTTCTTGTTGTCACAGTTATGCACCCTGTTAAAAATATTTCCTGTGATTATTATTCTCTATTATTCCCTCTATTAATTCCTGAGCAAACCTGAATAGGCTTTCTTTGGGGTATAGGTGGCATGCCTGTGGTTTGGTTTTGTGTCTCTGTCCGTCTCGAACATTTAATCTGGAGAGAGGGCAGCATTTGAGGGTAGCATGAGGAAAGGCTGAGGGAGTCGGGTCTTTTTAGTCTGGAGAAGACTGAGGGGGATCTCATAAATGTTTATAAATACTTAAAGGGAGGGTTCCAGGAGGAGGGGGCCAGGCTTTTTTCAGTAGTACCCAGTGATAGGACAAGGGGCAATGGGTATAAAATCGAATATAGGAAGTTCCATCTCAACACGAGGAGAAACTTTTTACTTTGATGGTGGCAGAGCACTGTAACAGGCTGCCCAGAGAGGTGGTGGAGCCTCCGACTCTGGAGACATTCAAAACCTGCCTGGACGCCATCCTGTGCAACCTGCTGTAGGTGGACCTGCTCTGGCAGGGGTGTTGGACCAGATGATCTCCAGAGGTCCCTTCCAACCCTTAACTTTCTGTGATTCTGTGATTTACACTCCTAATTTGTACAGAGATTTAACTTGGTTCATAACAATAACAGCTACTGAACGTCCTGACTGACTGTACCTGTAACTGGGATACCCATGGCCGTTATCCCCACACTGCCATAGCTTTTTCTTTTTTTACTGTGTATTGATGTAGTAGGGCTTCTTTATTTATCTTCACAAAGATTACTGGTACTTGTCAGTAAACATCTGGTGGCATTGTGATCTGCCTGTGGACATATATGAAGGGCTCTGGTCACCTTTGTCAGCAGCAACATAATCTGCATTTTAGGTTACTGGGATTGCACAGACTCAGTTATTACAGGGATGATCTGAATGTAATTGATGGACATTATCACTTAAGGGCTGGGTGCAGATCTGAGCAGGCTGATGTCCCAGTTTGAGGTAACATGTTACCTGTTGCCTGTTAACGTCGCTGTAAGAAACTTCTTGCTGAAGTTGTGTTGCCTGTATACCTTAACTAAAAGTTTTTGAACTGCTAGTTTCAGGCCAACCAGAATAACTCCATGTTTCAAAAATGTTTAGAACAGAAAATCCGCTAGGGCACCTTCCTTTTTGAGGTGGAAACACAATAGGAGAAAGAGGGAATGTCTGCAGCCATTGAAACTGCCTGCTGGGCTGATTTTGACCATATAAGCTAATAAAGCTCAACTGTGACCTTGTTTAAGCTTATTCCAAAAGTGAAGTCATTTCTGGCATCTAAAGCAAGTCCTTGAAGCTTTAAAATCATGGCTCTGTATACTGGGTTCTTCTGCATTACAAATAAACTATTAGTATGCACCATTTAAGACGTGAATATGGGCTGTTTTGCTTCAACCCATATGCACAGTTCAGAAGGTCAGGCATTACCGCAGTATCTCTCCTGTTATTTTAGGGCTCTCGTGTGTTATGGTTGGCCCTGATCACATGGCATTTGGTTTCAGTTATTTTTCCACGGGTTTGGCTTTTAAGAATAGACACATTTCAAGAAAAATCCAACAAGTTGTAAAGTTCACAAAGGCTGAGGACTGTGATCACTTTTAGACTGGAGCAGTTGAAAGGAGATAAGCATCTTGTTCTAAGGACTGTGACGGTTTAATCTAAATATAGTGTGTCGAAGTTATGGGTAATGGAGAGAGCAAAACTTGGTGTGGGTTATGGGGTAGAGGAGAGGCAAAGCGAATCATAGTGTCGTAGTAGCCCTTAACAGCTTTCTTACTTAGACCAACAGTTGCTAAATTACCTGAAATGTAGAGGCAACCAGAGCCAAAAGTGTAAAAACAGTGCTCTTTGTTGAAGTAAAGTCCAGTAATTAGTTTGATAAATAATCAAGTTTAATAAATAATACCAAGGAGTGGAAGAGGGATTCCGTTCTGGTGAAAATGCTGACCCTTTGATCCCCAGCTGTGGCTCATCATTTAAACTGGTGTTTTTCTTGTTTCTGTGGTTTTTACTGTAAGAAGTTTTTCCTAGCCTCTGTGTAAAGACCTGTACAGCAAATGTAGGCACCCTTTGTTTAAAGAGTGCCTGGGGGTAGAGTAAAAATTCCAAGGACTGCATTTCAAAATGTATGTGGCTGTTTAAATGATCAAATACTAGTAGTATTAAAAGGAGTGTGTGTCTCCTCTGTTGTCTCAGTCCTGAAAATTTGCCTCGGGGTTTATAGACCGGCCATCTAAACGATGTGGTAAGATTTTCAAAACCAGGAACTGCTTAATACTTTAGAAAATTTGTTTGCCTCAGACTCATTCCTAAAAATGCTTTTGAAAACGGAATGAAATGCATTAATGTCAGCATGAAAGAAGTGCATTTTGTGTAGCTGTGGGTTGGTAGATACTCTGGCTGCTGATGTAGAAATATTAGAAGGCAAGGGAGACCTGAAGGAATGTGTGCTTAGGTCTTTCGCTCATAAAGAACAGTGTTATATACACATACATCCAGAGAACACGCAATTGTATGAGGAACTGTGGATGTGGAGTCCTGAAAGACTGGTGAATGTGGCGGGGTCTACTGAAGCTTTTCAGACTCTGCAAAAAAACTGAAAGTTTGATGCTGCGGTCTTAACGCTGGTGGTTGGTTTGTATCTCACAGGAACATGCCCAAAGGTTGACGAAAGACTGAGACGCTTCGTCAGAAGCTATAGAATAAGATGATAGCAAGGGTCTATCTCTCCACTGTCTCCTGCACCTCCTAGAGTACTTGGTGCTCGTGCTACAGAAAAGGTGTGGTTTTAGCTTACTTTGACTATTTTGGTGTAACTAATTTTGTTTAAATACAACTGAGAATATCAAGCCCTGAGATTTGGGTTTGTTGCGAAATTCACCTCTTTTATCACTGGTACTCTAATCCAAATTAAAAGTTGATGCAAGAATGCGTTATTTTGGTAATGTAGACTTATTGTATTTGGAGGAGTTTGGATATGTGAAGATTGACGTTTACAATACTAGTAACACAAATTTTTGAAGACCTCCGATGTCTTCTGTATTTTTTCTATGCACTTTTCTTAAAATTGCTAGAGTAGCAATACAGTTAAATATAATACAACTTCTGCTCCAGAGAAGAGCACAACAGAGATAAAGTAATAGATCTACTGTTATATCTCTGTTTTCTCTCATTGCAGCATCAGACTGAAATGAGATATTAAAAAGTTGATGTTCTGGTGGAATACAGAAACATACTCTTACTTTCTTCTTACATTAAAGACAACTTTGATGTGTTCCTTGCCAATTCTCAGTTCTAACTGTTGCTTGCTGGACTTATGTCACCATCAGAGGGAATTATTAAGTGAAAATCAGAAGCATGTGTTGAATAGTTTAGTGGAGTAACAGGACCTCATCTGGTGTGGCACCGGAGGAGTACTGCCGTAAACCCAAATGCACCGCTATTTAACGAACAGTAGCTGCACTGTTTGAATAATGCTGGTTAGCTCTACAGTGAAGTGAGGATTAAAACTGGGAACATAACTATTTCCTTGCTCTCTAAGGAAAGGAAAGTAAGAACCAAGACTCCAAAAAGAAACAAGAATGTGTTTTTCTAATTTTTTTTTTTTTTTTTTTAATTCTGCATAGTGTTGCCTAGTTCAACAAGGACTCAGTTGACTGATTTAACCGAGGCCCCATTAAAATGGATTTTACTCTGGGTCACCTAGAGTTTAAGAAGTTCAGGAAGAGAGCAGAAGAAATATTTTTCAGTGTGCTTTCAGTGTGCCTCTGCAGGGGCTCTGCAGCAAGCGAGCTGTTGTGTGCGAAGGGCCAGATCTCTTGGACAGACCCCGTTAACCTGGGAGGGGAGAGGGGAACCTTGTCATTAGTGGCAGGAAACCTGTTATTTATTATCAGTCAAAACTAAGAAGTATGTACAAGTCTCCAGAGAGAACAGGGATGTAAAAGTAGCATCGTGTTCATTAAAAAGTGTCTATCCCCTACTTCTTTCCTGCTTAACAGTGTGAAAGTGTTAAGGCCCTTTCTCATGTTTTCTCCAGTGTATTTTGCTAACCTGCACAGCTTCCAAATTAAGCTTCACCTTAACAAAACCCCACCAAAAATCAAACACAAAAAGACAACAGGAGAAAAGAAATACCGTCCTATCTTTTCACAGCCTTCTTCAATTTCTGGAAGAATACGTACCTATGTAACTAGTTTCCTTAAACAGGAGGGAACTTTTATTTGTTTAGTGTATATTTGCAGTGGGTGAGGAGTCTGTGGCTAAGGGTTTCCAGAATAAAATATGAAGAATAAAAGCAACTTGTATTTGTAGAAGTTATTGAGTTTTAGACTTTATTCTTACCGGGATCCACTTAGACTGAGAATTTGTCCTCTTTGAAGTTTTACCTAAGTTTCAGTAAGGTGGCCAGCTTATCCAGACTGAAATAAGCACAAGTACACAGCACCAGCTCTCGTAGTGTGGTTCAGCTGGTCTTGGAAAATCTGGAATTTGAATAACTACTAGACATGCTCAGCTCTGGTCTCCTTCAAGATGGTAGTTGTAGATATTACTATAGAGACATAATTTTTGAAACACTTGAATATTGGGGATTTTAAAGGTCAATTGTGCAATAGGTACTGAATATCTATCTAAAGATTCAGGTTTTTAAGTATTTAAGATTGTAGCTATTTGAAGATTTAGTGTGAGATGCTCTGTAGACACAATCATCTTTTGGTTTGTGTTCAGAAAAGGAGAAGCAAATTTTCACTTTTCTCTGTACAGGAGGGAAAACATTAGAGAAAATATAATTGGCCAGAATAAGAATTAGGTCTAAACATCTGGTGTCTTGGGATTCTCAGGTTAACAAGGGACCAGCACGCACCAGTGCGTTTCGGAGCTGTCTTCAAATGTCTCTGAAATACGCAGGAAAAATTACAAATTCAGTGTTAAAATTTGAAATTATTTGTTTAATGTCTAGAAATTGTGTGGTACAGCTGCTTAGGCTGGGTAGCTTTAAGGGTTTGTCTAACATGTGAATGAATTAGTGCTCAGAGCAAGTGCCTTCCGTGACTCAGGCTTTGTTTAGGTCTCTTATGGCATGGGGCATAGAAGTGCTTCCACGGATGGAGCGTGGTGCCTGCCAGGCCAGGCCTGAACAGAGTTCCCTGTGCTAGGAACAGAGGCATGGGAATGGCACTGTTGTTTTATTCTTTTGTCTTCTATGAACCATTGACTGTTGCTGGTCAGAAATTTTCTTACAAAATGAGCCAATTCATTGAACTGGAATTGTTGCCAAGAAAGATTCAACTAGCTGAGTCTCCAGCTTAGAGGTTTTTGGGGTTAAAAAAAAAAAAAAAAAGGCCCTTTGACATTCTCATTCTGACATTTTCTCTTTTTTTTTCTATTCCAGTGTTGAAATGCTGCTTTCGCTCAGATAAAGGAGGTCAAAATCTGAAGGAAACGTTTCAAAAGCATGGAAAGCAAAGCCGATTTGTTCTTCTGCATATGCTCAGTCTGTGGACATTTTTCCCTCCAAATTTTCAACTCCTTTTGTGGCAAGGAAAAATGTTTGAGTTCTTAAACGCTGACAGGTTAGGAAAACTGTTTCCCTCGCTGCTCCCCCTGTAACTGTGCAGCCCTTGTTGGAGGGCTGATAGCACTGGGAGCCCAGCCAGGACCCAGGCCGTTCCGTGGGGCCCCGGTTGCTCTGAGATTCTTTTATTTTGCTGTCATCAATGTCCCATTGTTTGCCAGGATAATTGCCCAGTTAATCCTAACTGGTAGGATAATTATATAAAGCTCATGTCCAGTGTAAACAGGAAACAATATACTTTCCTTATCTTTGCTAGGCATGAAGTTCCCTCGACTCCTATCAGCCTTCCAGGATTGGCCCTTAATTGTTTACTGCCAGGCAATATGGGGTGACAAATTAACATCAGGGACATGGTATCAAAGGCTAATCTCCCTTATTATTCAGGTGAAATCTCTGGGTTTAGGATTTAATTTTACTGGATCTAAGGATTAATCCTAGTTAGATTATGTTCTATAGCTGTCCAGCTGGTTTTTCTAACTTTGAAACAAATAGTTCCAAAGGTTCATGCTTTAACAAGCCTTTTCTCAGTCCTAATAGTAGTTCGGCTACTATGAAAAGGTAAAATGTAATTTTTTTTTTTTATACCCACAATAAAGAGGACAATTACTGAGTAGTAATATAACTCCCTGTATAAAAATCTGACTATTACTATAACGTTGAACACTTAGTTTAATCGTGATTTCAAACCAATCACTTCACTGATTACAATTACGAGAAACAATTCTAAAAGAAAAGTGTCTCACAGTAACTGAAAAATCATGTTTTGTTTTTGTCCTGTTTTAGCCGTTGACATTCAGGAACGGGTTTTGCTTTGCATGTTCACGTTGAATATTGGTGCCTTACAGCAAGAGTGGGGCTGTTTGCTTCAGTGGGACTGTTTGTACCGGGGAGTATGTCAACACGTGGGTCACAATAATAACTGCTCCAACAGTTACTGAGTGCAAACTGGTAAAATATTGGTGAAAAATCCGACTGGGGAGACAAAAAATCCTCACCTTTGATTTCAAAGTCACGAGTAGCGCAGAACTGCATGGGTACGTATTGTGCGGTCAGATATTGGCCTAAATCTTACGAGCTAAGGGGATGCAGTGATTGCTGCCTGTGTACATTTCCTACCGCGCGTTGCTTTGCTCCGTAAAATCTCTTGTATTTCCTGGGCTTGCTAACCTCCAGGTAACCATGCTGGAAGTACTAGTGGTAAATCTGCCTCTGAATAATAACATTTCACCACTGGGCTCACCAGCCTTGAGCAGCAGACCCCTGCACACACTGATTTAGGGGCTTTGTCCTGTGCACAAGGTCACTGATGCTTTCTTTACTCCAGCTCTCCCACTACAGGTTTTGCAGTGGGTGGAATTGAGCCAGTGGTGGAAGTGGCAGGAACATTCCCTACAACAGAGTGAGGGGTTTATTTTAATTTATCTGCATTTGCCATTTATCCTAATGGCAAAGGGATGTCAAAAACAGGTGAAGAAAAGGCATTTTAGGGGGGTAGGTAAAACTACCTAAATGAACCTGGTATGTTAGGAAAGACTTTTGCAAGTAGTACAGAAATATATGTCCTCAAACACCCTTTTCCAGATCTTGCAGGTCCACAGAGAGAAGTCCACTATTATAACATTTATTAGTTTCAATTTTTAACTGTGTTATCCCCTGTTCCATCTGAATTTCTAGCTGGAAGGTCTATGTGGTGCTTCATACAGTGCAGACTGGTTGTTCCTGTAAAACTTTCTGCCACCTTTTAACTATCAAAATTTTGATTTCTTGAGTCACCTTACAAAATTCCAAAAGCGCATCCCAGAAAATCAGTGAATCCACATTCCTCTCATCCATCTTTTTGAGGATTTTGCTTTACATAACAAACAGCTTTTGAAATTTGTAGTACTGGGCAGGCCAACAAATCAGATCAACACCTTTTGTCACGTGGCTCATTCCCAATCACTGTTGAGAAAACAAGAATGTGGAGCGCTGCCAGTTTGGGTAACTTTCTGGAATAGGATGGATTTGGGGTTTTTTGTAATGAATTTTTGAAAGGAAGGGTGTGTTTTTTTAACCAGTAGCACAACTCCAGTGGAACACCACCTGTCAGGCAGTTTTCTAATGGTCTCTGGCCTCGTTCTCTTTATCTGGCTTCTCTGTGACCAGGTCACTCTGAATGATGACCTTCTGCAACCTGTAGAAGCTGCATCTCCAGGGATGTCCAGGAGACAAGAGCTTAGAAGTCCATGACCTGGGTTGGGCAAAGGGTCCCAGCTGAATCAGTAAGGGAACTGCGGGTCCAGAAGCCTCTAACGGCCACGGAGTTGCCCTGAAATGCCATTTTGTTAAAGCATCTGGGTTTCTAGGCCAGCAGGCAACAAAGCTGCATGTGCAATAACAATTTTGTTTCAGAAAAGAAATGCTGTTTCACCATATGCTTGTACTTCATCGGATTTCTGGAATTTTTTTTTTAAAAGTGGTATAAATTGAAAGACTTGAATTTCAGAGACATGCAGCAATAACTAAGTGGGGAAAAATAGCACAAGATGCACTTTAATTTGGATTTCTGAAGTAGAATTTGCTATGCTAGTTTGCGGTTAATACTAGGATTTGTCCTATTAGTGCATCAACATACTTTTTCTCATTCCAATCTGTGAATAAATGAAATTAAGTGTTCTGGTACCATAACTCCTGAGAAGGATACACAGTAAATTAAGGCTATCAATTTCACAATATCTGCTGCTATCAATTTCCTTGCTTTTCCCTTTCTGCTGTTTGTCTTTTCTGTTACTGTGCTTGTTCTGTGAACTGGCAACCTGCTCTGTACAAGCTCAACATCAGTCAAAAAACACTAGCTCTGATAACACTATATCTGCAAACCTTCCCCCCAAGGAGTGTGACTGTCATGGCCTTCTGGGAAAGAACAAGTAATTTCTGAAGACCTCATTTAGGGCTCCTCGATGAAAATAAATATATTAGCAGTGAGCAGGGAACCCGTAGAGATGTTGAACAATATCCTGAGGTATGTCCAGCTCTTCCTGTCAGTAGGGATAGGTCTGAATTTGCATCCCCTGGCACCGTGTTCACATCTCCGCAGCGTGATGATACAGCAGGAAAACAAGCTTTGTCTTTTTGGCTCATGAATGGCTTTCAAACTCGGCTCGGAATGATGCCCCCTTGGACATGTGTGGTGGAGCCTCGTGAACAGAGCTAGGTTGTGTCTGACTGCAGTGGCCGGTGGAACAACTGCTCCCTCCACATCTGCAGGCGCAGTTGGGATTTTCCACTGCCGATTGCTGATGGAGTCGCTTTCTCGATACGACTGTTTGAGGCCTGTTTTCCATGCTGATGTTCTTCAGTTCAAGCCCTCAGCTAGAAGTCAGACAACAAATGCTTGGGAGGAAGGAAGGACCTGTTGCGCTAGTGCTGTAATCGCATGCAGAAGGTTCAAATTCTGGCTTTGCTACAGATTTCCTATGTGACCCTGCACAAACATCCCGGTGCATCAGTTACCATAGCAAAACAGAGATATTGTTTCCTTCCTTCCACTGCCTGTCTCACATGCAAGCTTTTGAGGACAAACATTTTTACTTATGATTTTACAAAACGGCACTTGATACAGTATGGTCCTGACTTTTGGCTGGGGCCACTAGCTGCCTCCATGTTACCAATAATAAATAAAAACAAAGCAGCCTTGTTCTGCAACAATGACAGCCCTGGACTGCTGTCCAGGCAAGCCTGATCAGAAGCATATGCACTGTCTAAAAAGTATTTTATCTCTTATTACCAATTCCCTGGTTCATCCAGCCTTCCAGTTATTCTCAAGTAAAGAAACATCCGGTGCCAAAAGCCAACGAGTGAAGCTGTAGCTTCCTCCCTCCACTTCTTGAAAGGGACGTGGAGAAGTAGCAGCTGCTCCTCGTGTTCTGGCATCACGTTGATGCCTAAGTTCCCCTAGTAAGAGTGGTCCCCAAGGGGTGGAAATGGAGGAAGTGGGACCGGCAGCCAGACCAGCGTCTCTTCCTTCAGTGTGTGCCAACAGTTGTGACAGGAGGTTCATCCTGACCTGCGTTTCCAGTGGAGGATGCATAGAATCAACCACGTGCTGGGGCTCATCTGCGAGGTGGGGGCGAGGAGTAGGATCATCTCTTGTGGTGCTGCCCTGAACGCTGCTTTGGGCGTCAGCTGTGCGTGCATTTCCTGTGAGGTAGGTGTCAAAGTCTGTAATGTTTGAGACTGCTGCAGAAAAACAGCCTTTAAAATATGATCACATGTTTATCCGGAAGAGAGCATTAAAAACAGGGTGTTATGGACAAGACTTTCCAGCCACCAGCCTCTGAGGGTGGAGAATGGCAACGGACCCATTAGTCCACATGAGTAGCTCTGGCCTGGAAGTGGATGAAAAAGCCCTGTGCTCCGAGAAAACTATGTAGGAAGAACTTAGCTTAAGAGACATGTTAGCAATATCTACACTGGGCAAGGGCACTCGTGTTAAACTCCTCACTTCTATGGAAGATTACAGGGGTCTCTGGGACTTTTGTGGTGCATAATGCAAAGCTTTGAGAGATTTATAGTAGTTGGGGAGTAGAAAGGGAGTAGTTATGTTGGTGTGGTAATGCCTTAGCAAATATGCATCGTTGTAAACAAGCCCTAGAACAGCTACCGCTAGTATTGGAGTGATGTCTCCTAATGGTATGGTGGGATGCTAACAGAACAGTAATTCACAGGGAGGAGTGCCCTCTGCAAAATTACAACGTCTCCCTTTTAGGCTCCTGGTATGTTTCTGGAGGTTTTCATCAGCCAAACGTTGGCATAATGTTGTTTATCCTAACTGAGGAGACCACAGCTTGAAGTGATTGTAGGCCATTAGAATTATAGCAAAGGGGAACGATTTAGGCACTTCTGGGGACTTCAGGAAATATATCGTCTAAGGAGGCAGCACTTTGATCAGGTTCCAAGAAGAGCATATAAAAGGCCCTTTTTGATTAAAACAAATTTCAATTCTGCATTAAGGTGAGAAAGGGAGAGACTAAATGCTTGCTAAAGTAATTCCTGTCAGATACCTCTGGTTCCTTTCTGACCTGCCCATTTCCTTCTGTTTTCCAATTTTCTGTTTCTTGCCCCTGCTGCCTGCCTGTGAAGTCATCACATCAGTAACCTTCCCTCTCAATGTTCATCCATTTTCCTCCATTTTCAGTACTTGTCCTCCTTTTTCTTTCTGGCTGCTGTTTCTTGTCCCTTCCTGCCTGTCCCTTCTTGCTCTATATCCACTATCACCTTGTTTGTTTTTGGTTCTCCCTCCCCAAATGTAGGGGAATTCTCTCCGCTTAAGTTTTGAATAGATTTTGAATCTAGCTATGAATGAGTATGCTCTCATAAAAGAGTAATATTCTGAAGTGTTTGGTGTGGTGTCACTGTTCCTGTTAATTAGGGTTCCTGTAAATGTTGCTGAAGGTCAGTTCAGTGCCTGAACATTTGTGACTTATGTACAAAAGATTCTCAGTTGCCCAAGCTCATATGACTCTCAAAATCATACTGTTAAAGGTCTTTGTAGGATCCATGTGGACTCCATGCCAAATGTATACTTGCAGCGGTCAGATCCTTTCGCACTTAGAGCTGTGGTTGGCAAAAGTGCCAAAGAACAAGTGCTCCAGGCCAGATTCTGAAGGTCTTTTTAGCTGTCTAACCATCTCTGAAGTGTGAGTTTGCCCTCGGTGCTTGTTGCAGTGCTGTTAAGTTTGGTTACCCATTTTTCCCAAGCTCTATTGAGAGCTTCCGCTTCTGTGTTTGATGCAGAATCCAGGCTTCATTATACATTAATATGCAGGTCAGAAACTATAGGAAAAGCAGATGAGAATGTAGTCACATGATACCAAAGCAGGAAGGCAGTGTACGCAACTTGGTTCTTAGCTGATCTTGACAATCCGCCAACCATACAGGTTGTCTGGGGCTATTCCTTCATCTTTCACAAGCTGAAGTCAAGTTTGTGTAGAAATGGCAGATAAATACTTGCAGGAGAGTATGTGCATTTGTCTGTCTTGAAAAATGCTAGCCAGCTTCCTGAGGAAGAGCTCTTACTCCCGAACAGGCACCAAGGACAACTTTCCTTATTCCCAAAAACAGACATTTAATGATAGATTAATATTTACAAGAAGGAAACCACTCTGAAGTGAGAAGAATTAAATTTGTTACCCATCCATGGGAGGATACTTTTCAGCTCTGACTGTGTTTTGCTATAAGATGAAATATATGACTTCTTTTTATAAGGAAAGTTGTCAGTTAACACTGAATCAGTGGTAATTTTATTAGCCTCAGAACCATCCAATGTTATTTGGAAGAATCTGCTTCATTTTCTATCTGCACATCTGTGTAGCAGCTGCAGGCACATACTTCCCAGGGGCTCAGTCTAATTTGTAGAATTACTGGGGTTGTGCCTGGCTATAGAAAAGGTCTATTAGTGTTGCTTATGTTGAAAATTTAGGCTTGATGCCTTCCACATGTTTTTTTGTTTTGTTAGTCTTTTTCTGGGTCCGTCATTAACCCTTTGGAGAAATTTCTCTTAAGGCAAGGTAACTATTGCGTTGTCTAATTCCTGATTAACCATTTTCAGGAGGCCACAATTTCATACCGCGCCCTCTCTGAGTTTCCAACAACAGTGCCGGATGAACTGTGAACTCACTTGGATTTTTTTCTCTCTCCCTCTTTCTTGCTCTTTTAATTGCATACAGAAATCAATTTCTCCATTCCTGGAAAGCAGCCACCCTCACAGAAACAGCAGTTGACAGAAGAAGCGTGCACGAAGCACACAGAGAAGAATATATCAGCCAAATTAAACCCTGAAGATACTTTACGATGGCGGAGTGACGTCGACCAGATTTGAATTTGGTCAAAACAGCAAACACAAGGCTTGACTACAATATTTAGCAGCCTCCTGCAGCAGCCTGCACCTCCTGCTGCGGCGAGGCACAAGGCTGTATTCTTCCACCACAGTAAATCAGTAGTGGCAGGGTCAGTCCTGCAGGCAGCTCCGTGCAGATGGACTCCTCGCCTCTCTCTTTTAGTCCAACTGAAATCTACCATATGTTTATGTTCTGCGAGCGAAAAGCATTGGGGGCAGGAGGAAAAAAAAAAAAAGCAAGCCCTAACCCAAAACATTTTTCCATTTCTGAACCTTTGGACAATGTATCTGTTGTCTGGGGTCTGACTGACCGGGGCTTCTTGCCAGACGCGAACCTCATAGAGAAAAGTGCCACCTACTGAATAACCACACCACATCCTGCCCTCTTCCTTTGCTCTCTGCTCTCTAAACACTGCCATAGCTCCACTCATCCTCTCCAACAAAACCTGACAGCTTCATGTCAGGCCCATCCTGCACGTGGAGGAGCCCTCAAGCCGAATTTTCGAGTGGAAAAAACATTGCCATTTTGTGACCTGGGTGGTATTGCTCTGTTGTCTTGTGGGAAGTCAAAGAAAGTGTTTTTAAAACTCTTTTGCTGAAGTTCTGGATTTGCTACTGAAAAAGAAATTGCAGCTGAGAAGAAAGCACTTACTCTTTGTCAGGTTATCTCTAAAAACATCACTTTGTAAACCTAAGCCAATTCTTTTCCTTTTAGATCTGCTTCTTATTAAACCGTGTTGATCTCGCTTGTTATGATACCTTCACAGTGCCTTATTTCTCTCCTGCTGCAGGGTCTGGGTTCACTGGAAGAGCCACGTCTTTCATGCCAGATTATGGCCACTCAACACAGGTTGCACCCCAGAAATCCTATCACCATGAAAAGCATAGTCCATGGAGAAGTTTGGCACAAAGCACAGAAATGGGATGTAGGCAGACTTCATGAGATGCTGAGAAAGCTCAATGCAAGCTAGTTGGAAGAAAAGATTTTAATGTTTCCCAGTATTTTGGGTGGTAAATCTCTTTGTGGGGAAAAATCTCAGCATTTTAATTATTCCTCCTTTATTTGAAAAGTTAAAATATATCTTCTTTACCTATGAGATCAGATTTATGGCTTCTGAAGGCTTTGTGAGTAGGTTTCTGAATGGAACGGTGGAAGGAGGCCATTTAAAGAGAAAGTCTATTGTCCCTAAGTGTTATGCAGTTGCAGGGAAAGGTGTTAAGACATTATCTATAGGACCAGCAACTATGCTTCATTGAACTTATAATAATAAGTTCAGTATATAAAAAATATAAATATAAGTTCAATATAACAATATCCAGACCTTCTGTGACCATTCCCCATATAGAATAACTTCCTGTAAGGAGTACAGAGAATTTTTATATTTTGTAGTTAAAAGGGGCTTTGTAATCTTTATATCCATCTAACCTCACGCTTTCTCCATGTTTTCATATCCTGTGTATTAGTTTCTATTCCATTCTTGAACCACACAGACATATATAAAAGAATTAACCATTTTCTTTTTATTTCCTTGATCTTGTGGTAACCGTTTGAAGACATAACTACTCAGTCACAGCAATTAGTTTCTGGAATGGTCATCTACATTTTTAATGAAGGAAGGAGCAAATTAGTTTATTTGTTTTTATCACAAAGTTCATTATTTCCAGTCACTTTCTACTCAGTGTGCTATAGCTGGTGAATTGTTCAAGAGATTATTAAGATGATTTACCTACTTTTTAATGGGAACAGGGTTTATAATTTGATAATCTAAGCAATTTGATAATGAATTTCTAGTACAAAGGCCATTTGAAGAAAATACGCTTCATTAACTGTATGTGGACTAATGATACCTGACATTCATCTGAAATTTGTTGCACAAGATCCAAGCGTGCTTTAGCCACCATTACCGTACTGATCCTGCTGAAATAATTGATTAAACTCCCATAATCTTCAGTGGAGCTAAGAATTCATCCTCACTTGAGGTCTTTAAGCCCTCTTGCTCTTTCTCTCCTTAACACATGCCCTCTCTCTTTCTTTCTGTCAGCCTAAATTCCCCAATCTATGTTTATGGGCTTACTACATCCATCATTAAAATGCAGCTATTCCTGTTCAGCAGCTTGCAGCAGTGTAACATAAACAAATGAAGAGAAAGGTAGGAACGGGGTATCAAATATCGTAGGTGGCCTTGAAAATTTGTTTTTAACATTTAAAATATTATTAAACCCTATTTTGACATTTCCAATTACACCACCTTGTCTTTGCGTGTGCTGTTTCTTCAAACCCGTAGTTTTATTTCTGACAAACTGAGCTAATTCTGTAAGAATTGCACATGTTGGCAGGTGCTGCTGGAATCTGACCACATCATAAGCAGGCACACACAGTGGGTTCAAGACTTTCGCCTGCAGTTCAGGCTAGTTTTGTCACTGATTTAGATAACAAAAATATCAAGCCCCGTGAAATAAATGAAAGGTGACTAATCACATTTTCCTGTTCATTGTTTACCTTTCATTCATCATCTGTTCTTTAACTGTGAGCTCATTATTTTATATTCCTTCGGCTGAATTTGTGCAAAAGAAATACATCCTCACACGCTGTGTAACCATCTGTTTGCTCTGGCAAGCAGGATAGCTTTGCCTTTCAGGAGGCTGCCATGCTAATATGCAAACATGTCTGTTCATTTGCTACACCATCTTGGTTACTGCTTCAGCCATGTTCTCTGTTCCAGCTTTCACATCTGTATTTCTAACTGTGTAATGTCCAGACTTAAGCCAACTCCATAGCTATTTGCAGAACTTCAAAACGAAAGGAAAAGATTAATGGTCCTTTAATAACCTGTGAGCGAAACTCTCTGCTTTGGTTGTCTTCATTGTTTAACGTTAGTTGATGTATGTGCGACTGAAAAAATGAAGTAATGGGAACAAACTCGCCTAAGTCAGATGTTTGGAAGTCAGATGCATTTCTGGTTTAGTGAGAGCCTGAAAAAGTAGCAGGTCTGTGGGAAACATGAAAATATGTGCGTTAAAGCACAGGGAGTCTCCATTGGTCAGCTTTACTAAAATACATTGGTAGATTGTGCAGTACTACTTTTGTGGTCTGAAAAACAAATAAACATTGGGTCACATTCTTAGGACGTGCCTGTAGACATAGGTCCTTGAAGTCAATGAGAGCACGCCAGTACATTTGAGCTAAAATCTGTCCCTGCATACAAATAAAAATGGTGATGATAGGCCATTTTTTATGACTGCATAGGTCAAATTCAGCTGCCATTCAGCAGGATGAATAAAGGAATACAGGCTGCGTATATTATTATGCTATGGATATTTTTTCGTATTATCATACTGATAGTAATATTGCTTGGCTTTTATTTTCCCATTTCCCCCTCTCACCCCCCCCTTTTTTTTTTTCTTTTTCCCCCCCTGTTAACAACAATCTTCATAAATGGATGACTTCTGCTAAACCTGCACTCCTGCAAAATGCGGCTGCTGGAATACACTGTCCCGAACCCAGCACCGGCAGAAAGTGAGTACCGCTTCCAGAGAGCTCTCCAGTGATGGGCGCCTGCAAAATTGTTGGTTGGGAAGAGTAATGCCACTCTTAGGCATACAACAGAAATAGGGGGAAAAGTTGCTGTTTGGCTTGGTGCCAAGCCAGTGCTAAGTACTGTGGTGCTTCAAGACGGTTTTAAGGAAGTATCTTTTTCTAGCTTGATTTTGAAAACAGAAAGTTCAAAGGAGCTTAAGGCTTGGTAGGGCAAATTTTGATATTGGCCACATGGTACAGTGTAAATCAGCAATAACTCAGCTGAAGGAAATAAGGTTATAGGAGGTACCTTTTTTTTTTTTTTCATTATCAGATATGCTAGTATAAAACACAAACTGAAAAATAAATTTTCCAGTAGCTTTATTTCCATTGAGAAGCACTGGAACATGAATTTTCCAGGTTTTATTTTTGAGTACTTCACTGTGGGGCAACCCATAAAATTTCTCAAAGTGACAAAGTGCTCAGGGAATTCTAACAAGCCCCACTGGATAGCTCCACCAGCGTGCCGGGGAAGGGCTATGGAGCATTTACATTCAAGGCAAACGTTTATGACATCAGGAAACATTAGCTGAAAATTTAGTCAAATCGTTTAGGCTGTATGGCCTCATGATCTAAAAGTAGTTGAAGAAATGAGAATTAGGAATTTTAGATCTAAATAGAAGAACAGTATTCTGGGGAAAATACTGACATGTATTTGGTTTGTTTTAATATTGGATCAAGAGAGTCCCCTTTGTTTTGTCACTGCTGAGTTCAGATCCGGAATGCTGTTGTCACATCAGATGAATATATTTTGGGGAGAGTGACTGTTTATCTTTGTCTTGTTCATTGTTATTTCCCTTTATACTTTCCCAGACAGAGGACAGTTTTTGCAAACTACCAAGAAACTGGTATTTAAGCTTCCTTGCTGCGATGGTCTGTCTTTTGAAGGAGTTAGCTGTGGTCAGCCCTGTGCTCCTTGCAGTTTTACTGGGAGAGTTGTTAGGCAAGTGTTGCCCTCCACTGGGAGACGAGGGATAGATGACTTTAGCAAAAAGTCCTCCAGGTCTCTGCTCCGTGTGTCCTAAAGCAGTTTTCCTCTTATGAGAAATTTTGGGAGGCAGAGGGCTCTTGACACCCATCAGAGGGCATCTCAAGTTGCCCCTGGGAGGTTTTGTCCTCGGGTATAAAAGAGACCATGAGTCTGTTCCTAAAAACAAAGCAGGCTCTTAATTTCTGCATGCAACATGTTGGCAAATTGCTATGCCACCAGTGCAAATCCGCTGGAATCGGTGTGCAAATGTCCATGGCGAATCTCCTGACTTACTGAAACTTTCCTTCTCATGTAATTCACAGCAATTCTTGAAAGCTTCCCAATTTTTTCCTAGGTTGCTATTTTTAATTTGAATGGGAAAGGGGGAAAGAGCATATGAACAGTACCAGATGTAGACACCTTTTATGTAAAATTATACTCTGCTCTTCTAATAGCACACAGAGATGAATTCATGATACGCGTTGGCATCGATGTATGGTCTGCATTCACAAACACATTGTGAAATTGATTCCAAGCTGAACATTAGTATTTCATCTTGGAGAAAATGCCTTGGTTAGCTGCCTATGTACAGACTGCATTTTTAGAGTAACGATGGCAATGTCTCATCTGCCATGTTCACTTCCAAAAACCAAGATTGGTTCCAATTTTTCTTAAGCCTATTTTGGGAAACAGCAGTTCTTGGCTCTTCAAGAATTCATGCTAGCAAGGAACTTAATTGGCTCATTAGAAAGACTAATTTGGCAAATCAAATCACAATGTTTTATCCAAGCTTTACAGTTTAATTTAATTTTGAGTAATTTTCAAGACACTTGGGAAGCCAGCTGCAATCAAGGATGTTGTGAATGGCAGCTCCAGAGGAGCTGGGGAGCTGGCTGCACCGCAAGCAGGGTTTGGGGACGGTTCCTCCCCAGCCAGCGTGGAACAGCAAGCGGGATCCAGAGCATGATCCCCAGCCCACTCCGGCAGCGGGGGGATAAGTCCTTCTCTAGAGAGAGACCCCTCAGTGGCAAAAAGCCTATGGCAACGCCTTTGGGATATTTGGATACAAGGGCTTTCTCCACCCAAAGGAAAGGAAGGAGATAGCTTGGTTGTTCTTCTGTTGACACAAAGGCTCTCCTTTCCCTTTACAGCTCACCCTGAGTCGAGACTGGGTGTTTTGTAATGCAAATTGCAGGTATTTAATGACCATAACCACACCAGGAATTTTAAGGACTGTACAGTGAACCCCAGTTGTTTCAGACATTTACAACTACCAGTTTCTAAACCACTTAAAATCACTCGATTGAGACTTCAGTATTTCTAATGGACAGTGGAGTTGCATTTAATGAGTATGCCTGGTTTGAGTGGTTTCCAAATATGCCATTGAACTTATATATCACTGTATTTGTCAATTCTCATCACTTCCTTAAACTGTAACTACCTTTGTACCTGCTACATTTACATACACACACAAACACTGTGTGAGCAATTCTCTGGAGGGGATATTGCTCTGTAAGCCAAGAGTGTCCACGTTTTTATCTGTTCAAAACTCCTATGAGTCTAAAGCACTTTTTCCTTAAAAGATATGTAGAAATTCTTGGCTTTCCATAACTATGTCTCTTTCTCCTCCGTTTTCTAAGAGGGATATTTCTACATTACCGATTGTGCTGGCCCATGAGTGCTCCAGTGACTTAAATGATCTGGAATATCTCTTTCAAGGTAAATCTATTGTAGTTTATTTAGTATTGGAGTTTTAGTAACAGGCAAGCAAATGAAAGGTAGTCACACAGAGCAAAAGAAGTAATGATTTATTTTTTCTCCTTTTCCTTGAGGAAGAAGTTCTTAAACCAGAGTTGGTAGCTTAATAGCAGGAGTTGCAAAGCTGGAGCTTGCAAAACTGGTGGTGTCCTTTATGGGGACACATGCCAGCTCCAGAAGACAATACTGCAAATACTCGTTTCCCTCTTGTTATGGAGATGGAGGTGGAAGACACACTCCGCCTCAGCTTTCCAAGACATGATGTAGGTGTGTGTCATTTTTCCACTCCTAGTTTCTCACTTGGTGGTGACAGCAGTATGCTACTATGGGCTCAAGACTTTTGCTGTATTTGCAAAGCATGAGAAGTGATTCCCAAGAATAGGCTGATTTCCTAATTAGAAGACACATGCCCACATGCACATGGCTTTTCAGCTAATTCCTGCTCAGTCATGCTGTTCTTAAGAGCTTTTCTTTGCTTACTATGTGATATCTCCCACGTCAGCAAGCTCAGTCAGCCACGGTGCAGTATGGTATCACAATGACCCTGTTATATTGTCAAAACCAAACATAGGCATTGACAATTATATCGCCACTGATTGAACAAAGGAGCTAGACGTACAAAAACACATCATTCAGCTTTGTCAGAGTCAGACAAGGGGAACACAGCAGACTGTTTAGTACCTGGCCATTGTAATACACCTAGGTCCTGGCTGCACAGACCGTACAACACAACATATTTGCTCTAACCAGCAGAGGAGTTTGTGGGAGGATAGGTCTATGTGCACTCAAGGCATTTGGCATTCTTCTCTAAGCCAGATAACATCTCTGACAGGGAGGGCATCGGGCTGTGGTAAAAAAAAGAAGCAATTTGAGATGCAGGGAGGGAGATGGAGTGCAGGCACTACCGAGCTCTGAGCAGGGTTCATCAATCAGAAGAGCGTACACCAACGCGCAGAAGGAGGCAGTCACTCCTGAAGTTCTTCAGTCCACGTATCGGAAAGAACAACATAGTAAGATCTAACTGTGGAAATGCTGAGTGTTTTCCCTGAACATGGCAAGTTCATGGCTTGATACCGGTTCCTGCCTAAGGTCAATATTTAATCAGATGAATGGAGCATTTGTATAAATGCAGCTTCTTGAGCATCCCAAATGCTACATCTATTTGTAAAGTACTGGCAAAGGATATTTAAAGTACTTACAATTATTCAGTGATACAAGTCCCTGCGATAACAAGTTGTTTGCATCTAGAATTACCGTGTGGAGGTGAGCTAAAGACTAAGCAAGGCTGTAAAAACCTGCAAAGGTTTTTATGACTGTGCTTCTCTCTTACTTTAACAGAATTTTATACAGTAGATGATGTGTGCACTGTGTGTTTTGGGAAATGAAAGCAATTACTGCTTTAACAACCATTCAGCAAAATGTGATTACTTCAGCCCACCTGCAGGTGATTTTTTTAATCCTTAATGCAAGCAGTTACAAAGATACTCTAATCACCTGCAGGAAAAGCAAAACAAACAAAAACACAGCAGGAAAAGCCTATTTCTGATTAAGCCTGTGGAACTGAGACTAGCCAAAGCAAGCTGTGTGACATGATGGGCGTGGAAAGGCCCAATGCTGTCAGCCTCAGGAAAGTTATTGGAGTCTGCAGGTTAATTTGGATCCAATATGCTCTTTGTTAACAACCTGTTCCAGGATTCGCAGAGGTAAGCAAAGTAACCTCCTAATTACAGCTGGGATTGGATGCCATGCTATCAGTTTTATTAACCCTGACTTGGTTGGAGTCAGGATTTCCTCCTTTTAACAATATCCAGCTCCCAGAAGTTTAGCCATTTCAATCTTGCCAGGTCTTCTCTTCTCTTCCATTTTCTTTCTGTAGTATTGTGACTTGGAAACTTCTTATCTAAGTCTCTAAAGTAATGGCTTGTGCAGTGCTCTCTGAAACAGGTAACTCATACAAATTGAGAAACTTTGCAATTTACCTTTTCTGTAACATTTCCTGGGCTAAAGAAGGAACACCACAAATATTCCATCTGGGGAAGGTAGTTTGTATTGTTTTTGTCGATCTACATGTTTCTTCGGAATTTACATTTGCGTCTCACTACATAGGTCTACAGTGCTACCCATTGTACCGCTAATGGTGGCATTCACGTTAACTTGTGTCATAAAATAGTATTGCTAGGGCAGTCTGAGCCATACTCACAGCTAAAAAAAGCCTTATTTTACTCTTCCTCTGTGGTTTTGTTTCTTTTTTTAAATCACGTGTTGCAATTCCCATATCTTTTCACTGTGACATTGTCAAAATTTAGACTGGGTATTTATGCACTGATTTAGCCTGTTCTCACAAAAGGTCTGCAATTAATTTTGGTTCGGCACTTGTTAAATTTTACACAGGCTACTGTCTAAACATCCCTAAAAGCTATCCTAAAGTTTAAATAAGTTTAAAATAAAAGATAATTTTACACAACATGCCCGATTTGTACAAAACAGGAGCTAGAATATGATCCATCCTATCTTATTAAAAATATCTAGTTTGAGGATGATCTTAAGTCATAAAAGAAAAATTTATTCATCACATCCTGAATGGTAGTTGCCTACTCAAACAACGTCTATGCTTGCTTGTAGTCAGTGGTCTCTTACCTGGAAACCCGGGTTGCTGTCTCGCTCATGAAGATTGCAGAGAGCACCTCCTCGAGCTCCATGGACTAACTAGCAGCGTTGCCATATTTTCCTTAGAGTCTGCCTGCTGTTTTGTTGTTCTGTTAAATATGTGGGAAGCTGCCGTGCTTCTTCCTTTTTTGGACTGCCCAGACGTGCTGCAACACAACCTGCCTTGCTGTAGCACCAGCTCAGGAGACCTATGTATTTCTAAACTGTTATTGCCACGTGGTCATATATCAAGAACTATACTGTTCCTGCATGGTGTTCAATGATTTTTATGAGGGAAGGAGGAAGTTTTTTGGGTTTTTTTTTTTGTGTGTTGTAAGGTGGATTAATTCATATTGCCTTTACTTCTAGTATCTTTTGGAGATTGTCGTTCAACTGGAATCCTTCCCTGTGTATCTACCTGCAGGGAGAGACACTTCCCTTCCTGTGAGCAGAAAACGCAGCCGGTGTTGGAGAGTAGTGCTGGTCAGGCGTTAAGCCAGGCACAGATCCAAACTGTCCAGAGTCACAGGAGGCCCCATGACAAGCTCGGACTGCTGCCCCAAAACTTCTGGTTTTTCTGTGTTTTCTCTCGCGTGACTTGCAAAAGCCACTGCACCGGCATGTCCCATTCAAAAACCGAATGCCAAGCCGCTGGTCTCTAAATGGTGACATCCCTTAGCACCTCTGTTCTAGCTGCAGGCACAAAATTGAGACCCCTTGTAGATCCAGTGCCTGATCACTTGAATCTGTGAACCACCAAAAACTCTGTAACATCTGTGTAATTTAACCTGACACAGCAGTGTGAGATGACATTTTCCTCCCTTTTTTTTGTGTGTGTGTGTGTAAAAATACTGTCAGATGAAAGAAAAAAAAAATATTCTCTGCCTTGGAACAATGAAATGGTGACTTCTCACCTGTTAAATATTAGAAAGGCAATCCCATTTGATGGGATCATCAAATGGATGTTCAGTTGCAGAGGCTACATCAAACTTTTTTTCCGTGTCTCCCAGTGCCCCACACACCACAGAAAATGTGCGGGCCACTTTATCACTAAAGCAAGGGGTGGAGCAAAAGGCAGGAAGCCACAAAAGTGTCGTGAGAAGAGTGGAGGAGAGACTGAAAAACATGGTTTTTTTCTGAGACCGGGAGCATCTGAGGTCCACGGATATTTGTTTGGCAGATCTGACAGTGGGAGTTGGAGCTTGCCTCATGTCCTCTCTGATACAGAGGAAAAATTTTACAGATTTGGTGCTCAGTAAAGCTTTGTACTCTTTCATTAAAACACACCTAACCATTTAAGTGCTTCACGATGATAGCGGTTGTGTGTGTTTTAAGCAAAGAAAAAATACTGAGCTTAGGTAACAAGCAAGAAGGGGTTAAAACTTAGTAGCACACATTCTTTGGGAAAAAAAAAATGTAGGGAGGAGGGTTGTGGTACCTGATTTGTTTATTTTTGCAGCTGAGGTTTTTTCCTCTTAGGACGCCAGCTTGCCAGAGCAGCGCTCCGTATACAGGAGGTTCATTTACAGTGGCAGGCAGGCAGCTGCGCTCGGAGCTCTATTTAGTTTACGTTGTGATGGATGACTTGAGTGGGAGACGTGAAGAGTGAATTAACAGCTTTAGTAAAAACACGTTGTTTGTCTTCCCGTTGACTTTCCACTTTGCGTTACCTTGCCGTCTTACCTCCCTCGGGTCGCCATTCTTGTCTGTCTTGCTCTCTCCTTGTGTCTCCTGTCTTTCAGGACTGTTTTCCTGCCTCAGTTTTGTTGCTGGGTTTCTTTCTTTTTTTTTTTTCCCCTCTGCCAAAAAAGAGAAATCCTTGCTTCTGCTGCTTGTGGTCTGGGTGGAGACCTGCTTCCCGGCCAGGACGCTGTTCTCAGTGTGAAGAGATCGGGAATCCAGTAATGCCCCTGTTGGTGAATAATTCATATCTGGATGGAAAGATGCCTTCAGACACCTTTTCCAGCTGTGTTTGTCCCAAAAGGTGGCTGAAGGAGATTGCCAATACCTTCTGCTTTCTTCCCAGTGGTAACTGGTTTAGCTCACCAGTCTCCGAACTGGTTTAGGTTGCTCCTTATCAAGCCTCACTCTGGCTTACACCCAGCCACCGAAACATGCCAATGGAGTTGAGGCAAGCCAGACCTGTCCCTGTAGAAGATAGTTCTGGAGGAGAATTTAGGTAGGGCGTGTTCGAAGGGTAGTCAAGCTTCTAGGATAGCTGCCAGGAATTTGGGAGGCTGATGTGCAGGTTTTTTATTCTGTAAGTTTTTTGTTGTGCCTTACCACTGTAACAGAAAAATGTCACTGTCCTATTGGTTTTTGTTTCTTCCTTTTTCTTTCCTTGTAGTATCAAGACATGCACTATACAAGATGACTAACTCTGTGTGTTTAAAAAAAAAAAAAAAAGAATTATATCGCCCCTAACTTGAGATTTATAGAACTGGAAGTTTGAGTTCCTGCCTTTTCTTTTTTTTTTTCAAAAATGTAGGGCTAAATGGGACCTCGACAGATCCTATAATTTATTCCCCAATGCAAAGCCAGACAGTTCATATTTATGAGGGTCCTCACAGATGTTTTCCCACTTATTCTTAGACATCTGCGATGATGAACACACTGTAGTCTCTCCAGGCAATGCATTCTTGACTTCTCCTATCCCAAACATGAGATTTTTTTTCCCTTAATTTTCTTAATTCTTGTGTCTTCATGATGAAATGTAATCCCCATTACTTTTATTCATCAAACAGCTTGAGAACAGATTTCCTTTCCTTTCCGCAACATCCTTTTATTTAGTATTCTACCTACCTCCTGCACTCTCATCTACAGGCTAAGCCATCCAAGTTACATCCTGGTTTTCATCCAACTTCCTTCCAGTTCCAATAGCTCCTCTCCCTTCCTGAAATGCAGCGCCCCAAAATTAGGCATTGAGCTCTTTCTGAGCAGGCTGGAAGTGACACTACCCACCTGAGCCCAACAGATAGTACACTGGCTATACATCCCATTGTGACATTCACCTCTTGCAGGGGATGAGTTGCTGATTCAGGCTGACAACATTACTGCATCCTGTTGTCCAGCCCATCGTTCCCTGGCTGGTATTCATAAGGCCGTTTATTTTTGTGTGCTCCTAGCACCTTGCACTTTTCCTTATGGAACAGCATCTTCTTCTTTACAGTCTGCCTTCCAGCTTGTTGGTTGCCCCTCCTTATCTTCATGTAACTCATCAATTAATAACCTCATTCTTCCACTCTCCTGACTATTACCTACCTGCTCGTCATCATATAGTCATAGTACCTGACCTATTATATATAACCTAGGACGTAGTTGGTTGATGTGATTATAAGAAACTATGAAAAGCTTTACTAGAGTAAAGCAATGTGATATATTCTCTTCTGCATAGCCACAAGACGTGATACCATATCATAGATGGAAACTGGAACAGTTTGACGTTATTTGCCCTTAGCGTAGGTTCACGCTGACTGCCACTCATGGAGCTCTTTTCTTTTCAGTGCTTACAAACAGAGTGTTTAATTATACGTGCCAGCATGTTTTGATAAATGAAGTATGCTGTCAGGCCTGCAAATTCCCAGCTGCTGTGTTTTTTGCTCCATTGTAAGAATAATCACCGTTTTCACTCTTCTGCAGTTTTCTGGTATGTTATTAATCCTCCATGGATTTCCATAGATAAGCAATTGCCAGAGGGCTCTGAGATTTCACCAGGCTTCCTCAGGTTTTTGTATATCTTAGCCTGAGTTGAAAGTATTTAACTTACCTAAGTAGTCTCTAACCTGTTCTTTCAGTGTTCTTGCCTCTTAGTATTATCTAAAATTGCTATTTAACTATGATTTATCGCCTGAATTTTAGTGTATAAAAAAGCCTTAAATACTTTGGTCTTCTCAATACTACCTGTCAATGGATACTCATTGACTCAGTGGACAAGTCTTTTCCTTGTAATTTCTGGGGCTGTTACGGTACTTAATATGACATCAGATGCTGCTGTATAGGGACTCCTTTGCATCCTTTAGGGCAGGAAAAATAGGGTTTTTTCTTAATGAAAGCTGAACTGATACTGCATATAGGTGCCAAGCCTTAAAATATCAAATGTATCAATATTAATAAAAAAAATGAGAGAATTTGTAATGTTTTCTATGTGATGTAGGAATGTAGCAAAATACGCGTAAACCAGCTTAATACCTGGGAAACAACTGTGTAGCTGGCACACTATTTGCTGATTGTTCTTTGTTCAGTGATGGTGGATCACTGTGTCAAATTGCATTACTTTGAAAATCTGATGGGATTCAATTCCCCTGCGCGTGGACTGAAGCAGGGGTGGACTCTGATATTTTTAATTCATCAGTTATACATCGACACGCAGTACAGAATCCTAAAAGATGAGAATTGAAGTGAATCACATCCTTTGCTGCCAGGCATGAGGGTGTATCTGAGACTACAACAAATGAAACATTGGTTAAATTTTATTCTTGCCTAGTGGGGCTTTGGTGTCAAATTAATAACGAAGTGCTGAACTAAATAGAAACTACCAGTAATATGTGTGAGGGGAAAGTAACATGGCCATTAAATTTTCCCATTAGCAACATGACTACCCTTCAGTTTTATTGAATAATTTTTGCTACAGTTAGGGGGTTTGCCTCTACACGCACATGAAGTTGGGCTGGAAAGAAAGCAAATACAGCATTAACAGACCTGAGCGAAGAAGGTAACTTTTGACAGGAACCCGTGAAGTGAAAAATTCTGATGACAGTGTCACCTGCATATATAAGACGAGTCTAAATAGTAGCTGAAATATATATATATATATTAGGAATGAACTTTTTTCTTTTCATTTTTTATGATAAATCTTGCCTGAGACAACATTCAATTCAGAGTTACAGTCCTATAATTTTCAAATTAATTGAGGTTAAGGCAAAAGATATCAAAAGATGAAATTTGATTTTTTTTTAATTTTTTATTTTTTAAGAAGCGGAATAGATAGCTGGTTTATATTTTATTTTTCCTTTTACAGCACAGCAGAGCATATGGAAATTAAAAAGTCCTTATCTGCAAAGGAGTAGTGATCTCTCTTCCTGTTATCAGTGAAAGCTGCATGAATCAATTTTGTAAACGTGGCATTGAAAAATAAACAGTTGCTCCTAACAGTCTCTTTCAGTGGAGAAATTAGTGAACACATCTTATTTTGAAATTGAAGTTATAGTTTGGATAATATGTATGTGTCATAAACCCATGTGTTTTGAAATACAATGATTATGAAACTACTTATAGTTACTAATTACTGTTTGTCTTTCAGGAAAAAAGAAAAGGGCTTTGATGGGCAAGGTGCTGTACCAACACATGGCATCTGCACGGATATTATCACAGAACCACAGGCTGAATGGATTTTGAGAGATCAGAGTTCACTGTGCTGCTCCAAGGCAAGATTAACTCATCCCTGTGTTATTCCTGAAAGATGTTTGTCTAACTCATTCTTTAAGGCCTCCAAGGATGGACACTCCACAGCTTCCCAGGGCAATTTATTCTAGTACTTTGCTACCCTTCCTGTTAGGGAACTTTTTTCCATCATGTTTAACATAAATTTCTCTTATTGCAGTTTAAGATCTTTATTTCTTTTCCTAGCCACCACAGATATTGGAAAAGAGATTGTTTGCTCTGTCTTGCAGCAGCCTTGACACTGTTATTCTAGTCCTCCCTTCCTCAGTCTCCTTTTTCTTTTTGGCTAGATCACAGCAATTAATTCAGGCTCTTCTTGTGTCTCGGCCACTCGGGGCTTCTCGTCTCCCTCTCTTGTCGTTCTCAGAAGTCTCCCTAGTGGATCGTCTTCCCTGACGCGCACCCGCAGTGGGATGGTGCTCTTCAGCTGGGGCACTGCCAGCCGGTGAAGGACTCCTGCGTGACCCGTAGGCTCCGCTCCTCTTTGCGTCCTGGTGAGGTGTTTGCTTTGTTCGTAACGGATTACATGGTTGGTTCGTGCTCAGCTGGTGACCCATTACAACCTCCAAGACCTGTTATGAAAAATAACAGATCTAACCCTGGCTAGTCACTCCCTATTTTGAATTTGTGTAGCTGATTAATCCTACCTAAGTGCAGTACTTTTGTTTTGCCAAGAGAGACTTAGGGTGCATTTTCCAGCTAGGCAGAGGGTTGAAGTAGGGAAGAATAAACTCGCTGAGACAAGATCACACAGGGAGCTTGGGGAAGAGCCAGGAGTCGTTTCTGACTGACCTCTGGAGGCTTCATCTGCAGAGTCTCCTCCCTGGCTTTAGTGGAAAATCATTGAATTGAACACTGAAAATATGGCAGGCCCTAATACATTTTCAGTCTGACTCATTTTCACTTGTTGCTGTTTTTATGGTCCTCGCTAATGAGACCCAACAACCATTTGTGTTTGCCAGCTGTCTATCAGACTTTCCTTCGTGTTTGCCCCATGTATGGCATTATTTATATATTTATGCATACTAAAAGCAAAACCTGTTAATATTGCAACACGTGTTGTATGAATTAGTAGCTTTTGCAGGCAGACTGACTGCCAGGCTATCGGACAGCAGCAACTTTATATTTCATCTTCTCCTGAGAGATTAACAGCCGCTCCTCTATTCTATCTTTCTTAATGAGTAAAACAGACAGGCCTGTAAGAGCCAGACATTGGTCTTCGTCGTGCTCCTCTCCAGCTACATATTGAAGAAAAGAGAAGAAAGATGAGAATACCAAGAAATTCCTAAACTGCCTCTTCTTTAAGAAAGCTACTAAGGTACTGAGTTTTCAAATTGAATTTCCCCAAATGGGATTTCAAAGGGAGTTGTGTGGTGTTAAGCACTCCAGAATGACTGGCTGTTTCACCAAGTTCTCTAAAGGGAACAAAATCCTTTAGGAAATCTGAGCTGTTATCTAAATGTGAGCTGCTGAGTGATTTTTAAAAACACAGTGCTTAAAATAAAAGTTGCAAACAAGCAGAAGGAGCTGGTAACAAGTAATAAAGTTGGTGTGACAAAGGATGATGTGGGCATAAAGCAATAATACAGTCTGTTGGGTAGGACACATCAGCGTACACAGTTTTATTGTCTTTGGTGGTGTGGTTTGAAATGTTTAGCTTGACTCTGATGCTGGTGATTAGAAACATGCTGTTTGTTATGAAAAAAGTCAAACGCACTCTATTGTATTCTATTCTGGTTTTTAAACTGCACCCATCATTGTGGTCACCAGCTTCTTTAAACATTTAAATATTTTTCCCAGCACAATATTCTTCTAAGTATTTTCTAGCTTTATCTGTACAGTTACAAGCGGTTCAAGTTATAGCTTCTATAAAGTTGCTGCTGTCTTCCCCCAGAATACACAGATACTGGGCTTACAAGGTTTCATTTTGTTTCTGAACTGGAAAAGAGCTTCCCTTAGAAGTAAACCATTATTTTAAATGCTGCCAGGTTGCATATGGCCTTCAGGGTAGGTATGCTTGCTCAGCTCAGCTACTGGCAAAAGTCTGTCTTAGGGTTAGGGTGCAAGTGAAATATATATATTTCACTTCTGCAGTTTCAGGCCTTCTACGCTACGATGAAGCTCAGCCTTCCCCCTTGTTAGGAGTTCGTGTTTCCTTTTGGGATGCTAAAAACAGTCCCTGGGGTACCACATGCAGGTTGGCAAAGGTGGGTCTGCTGAAGGTTTAGAAGGATGAATCTTCGTATTGTTTCATTACTCCAACAAAAAATAATATATGTTTGTGCTGTATTTATCCTCAAAATTCTGACTGTCAAAATTTTTGCTAGATGTTATTGTCTCCATACCTGCTCAGAGAGAAGCCTGGCCAGGTGTAAATTTATCACTGCTGTTTTAGCTGTAGATCTTCCCTTGCTACGGCTGCTCTAGCGAGGGGTCAGCCAGTGGCGTGTGTCCTGGTCACCCACCTGTACCGCCATATTGCCGCTGTGCCCTTTGACTAGGGAGCTCCCACAGTGCCCTTTAAACGAGCAAAAGGAAGGAGAAAAGGGACACCTATTTAAGTGATTTGTGTGCCGCTTAATGATGCTCACAGTATTCCTGTGACCTGCAACTCATGTATACTAATTAAATAACCCAATGTGCTTATGTGGTTTACATTTTGAGTCAATGAGAAAAAAACCCTAGACTTTAGCAATCCCAGAATATAGCTCGCTGGGTAACAAAAGCAGTTCTTGATGTTCCTGATTAACAGCATGGCTGCAAAGCCTGGATAAAAAGGAATCAGGACCTCTGACTGCAATATGCCCTTCTGATCAACTGTTTTTCAGATCCTGTTTAATTCCTTCCCGGCTGAGCACTAGACAATAATCTCAGCACTAGAAAATAATTTTAATACTACAAAATAATATTTTTTTTGATTTGAGGTCTCATTTAAAGAAAAAAACCCCAAACCTGCAATTTTCATACTTGCAGTCTGCTGGAGGGTGCAAATAGGTGAATTTAGATTTCTTTATACTCGATGATGTAGTCATAGTCTCTTTTGATAACTCAAGATTTACTGCTAAAATAACTGTGGAGATAATGAGGGGCATGCTTTGGTGCCAATGCTTTTGCCTGTTAATGAGGAGGGAATTAAGCTTTTTGTCAGTCTGCAATTTTCTAGTTTGTCCTTGGCCTTGGCAACTGGCGTATGTGAAGCAGATAAACGCTCATCATTCCCTGCGCTGCCGTGTCTCCTGAATGTCAAACTATGAACCTTCATTTTGCACCTCACCTTGACTTCACCTACCTCTTCTCCTCCATTGGTACCTCTGGCTATTCTTCCTTTCCCCAGGTTAGGGCCCGCTGTAGCCTTCTCTAAAACAGCTGTGTGAACATACTCCTTGCTTCCTTGGTCACCTCAATACTTCCTTACACTACTCAAATATTCCCTTGCCTGGCCGGTTTCTAAATTGTAGAGAAAACATGCACTTGACTTTCAGAATACTAATTTTTAAAAAAGTAAAAAAACACAAACAAACCAGAAACCTGCAGTCTTTTCAATGCAAGCTAATCCTGACTGTTCTCTATAGAAATATATATAAACTTCTGACCTCTCTAATCTTTTTTTTTTTCCTCCACGACACACTCACAGCTTGCCAGATTTCCATATATGATTGAAACTTAGAAAAGCTTCACAGCAGTTTTATTGCAAGAATACTTACCCTTGGCTCTAAGAGAGTCCAAGCTTAAAATAAATGTTAAAGGTTGATCCAGTGGAAATCAGTAAAACCCCTACACGTGTTTGCAGTTATAGGTCGAAGGCATTAGTGTGTGTCTTATTAATGGGTATATCCTTCATCATGCTGATAACAAAAGAAGGTATCGCAATAAAGCAAGATATCATTGCGCTAATAAGGACTTAAAACCAGCTTCACAGAGTTGTGAGGTCTGTGAACGGGAAAGGGGTTGTCTAATGGAGCACTCCGCAGCTGAGCTGGTCTCATGAGGAGGCCAGGATCTGACCCTAGAGGCTGCAGCATGTGGTTTGCAAGACCCTGAGACCTTGGACCTCCTCCTGCTGCCCCCTTTTCTGTAGGGAGCATAAGCACAGCAGCTCTGCTGGGGAGAGCAAGGTACGGTTCTCTCTGGGTGGTGGAGAGAAGCAGCGTGGTCTGTTTCTGATGGCTGCCTTACTCCTGAAGCAGAGAGGCTGTGCGGGTAACCCTGCCCGCTTTTGGGGGGGCAAAGGGCAGAGGAGCTTCGAGGTGAGGCTGCTCAGATGGGATGGGGCACAGGGTGGTAGCGCGGGGGCTGTGTTTCCTGACGGTGTTGGAAACGGCTGCTTCAGTAGTGCTGAGTGTCTTGCACTCCTGGTATTACAGTCACGCCGCAACATCATCATGCTGCCCATTGATAGCGTGTTTGTGTGGGTAAAGGGTAGAGGGAAAATTGTTTGGGAGCATGCTAGTGCTAGGGAGCTCCCCAGATTCAGATCTGAGCTGCTGCCATCAGATTCTGCAGTCAGAAGCGTGGAAGCTAGCTAAATCAGATAAAAATTCTGCTATCATCGCTAAAAGTCCAGTGAGAGCACTTAATCTTGAGAGTCTGCCATCGCCCTGTGATTATATCTTACGTACTTGGCTGCTCCCGCATGGAAGAAATGTCTCCTCTCAGATTTGGGTTCCGGTCAGATGCCAGTTTTCATGAGGGCTAAATTTACATTTGGGTTTGAACATGCATGCAGTGGGACAGAAACCCCCCCCGTCCTTAATGTTTTCACCTCTGCACGGGGTAAGAAGGACAGGGCTCTATTTTCCCTTCCTCCTGCTTTTAATTCCGGGGCTGTGACCGGCCCTTGGCTGCTCGCTTCTCTAAGAAGTGGATGGCAGGCATTTGGTGGAGCCTTGGCTTTCACTGCGTGCCTTGCAGTCAGCTCTCATCCAGACTTGCCCAAGCTGTTGATTAAAAAAAGCACCCACAAAATTCAGCCGTTGTAATGCCATGGCATTTTACGTGCAGTTTTCCAATGTGTAAGCGCTACCCAATATTTCTGCCAGCAGCAACAGCAACACGGACAAACTCCCAGAGAAAGCCGATTCAAAACTCAGGCTGCAATTTGTATTTGGGTAAGGGCTATGAAAGCCTGCGTGGCAAGTAGAAAGGATGAATGGATAGCAATAAGGAAAAAAACACTAGTAAAAGAATAAAGCAAGCCATTTCCGCCTTGGAATATAGCTGGTGATTATAATGAAGGCCAAAGTGGTGCTGGTGAGAAGATCATTTGCTCCTCCTGGTGGTAAATAATAAAAAAACCTTAAAAAAAATTAATAAATTCCAGATCAGATGTTCCAACGTTTACTACAATATTATAAATCTGGTCAGAATAATCTGTAATAAGACAGCAGCAAATTCCTGAAATCTATGTCTTAGAGGAAAGAAAAATAGATACAACAAAAGCAACTTACTCAAGACTTAGAGCACCGCACATCACTTCTGAATCAAAAACAGAGCCACAAGAATTGTGATATTAGAGATTTCCTATTACAGTGTCTGAATGCTCGTATTTTCAATGAATCTATTGCAAGGCAGCATAGCGATGTAAAGCAAAACCAGGAAAATAATTGTCTGAATGAGCAACACAATAGCCACATTGAGGCAATAAACCTGCAAATATGAGACAACAGGAAAATGTTGGTTGCTTTAGAAAACAATATTGCCCAGCAGCCTGGACATCCAGACTCCAGGGATGGTGTTTAGCTCTCTGGTTAGCTACAGGCTTCCTATGCGTCTCTGACTCCTGTGACTCGTAACTGTCATTTGGAAAATTTTACCAAGCCCTTTTTGAAGCTTCAGGATGCCAATGTAATAAGTATCAAACACGGTAATGAGTACTTGTGGAATATGAAAATCTCTAGGGACTCATAGGAGAGTCTGTTCATCTTCCCTTCTCTATGGGTGGCCTGAACATTCCCGCAAAAGGACTTCTTTATTTTTGAAGTATATGGTCAGATAGAAATGAAGGACAGGACTTTCAGCATCTTCAGGTATTGCAATCATTGCAATAGCTGGACTTTTGAAACACCCTGATGATGATGGTCCTACTGAAAAATGTTTAAAAAATAAATTAAAAAAAAAAAAAGAGAAAGCTCTCCCCCCCTTATTTTAATCTTCTTAAACGTTTATGGGTCTCCAAGAAGTCAGAAAAGGCTGGTAACTGTAATTTGGATGTGTGACTTGGAAAGTGTTCAATCCTAATTGTGTAATGTTAGGGCAGAATAGAAAGGAATAGAGATTAGTTTTTCAATGGGATCGTAACTCATCAGTCAGCTCAGTGGTGACCTTGCAAGCTCAGTAAGAAACTCTCTTGCAGCGTGCAAGCCTTTGTTAATGTTTGTTAATGTAAATGAGACAAATGATTGTGTAGGTGTCTCTCTGGGCTTTCCGGCTTGGACTCACAATTAACCTGATGAACACTGAAATGTTTGCTGAATTGTGCTGATCATGGGGTACAATTCTTGGGATGTTGCAACTATGCTTGTAAACAGGGTTGAATGGGTAAGAAAAAAAGTTTTCCTGTTATAACTTTGTTTTGGGCACTGGTCTAAGCTCCATCTCACGTACAGTATTGTTTTATAGGTATATGTTTCAAGTAGAGACAAGGTCTTGAAGTCACTAACAAAGAAACAGGGTGAGGTGGTTGATTCACGCGGGCAAAATCTTGCATCTTATCTAATCCTACCTGGAGAGTGTCGCGAAGGACTCCAGCGGTGCCGCAGATGTAAGGCTGGGCAGGGGCCTGGGAGTGTCTGTAAGGGTTCAGTAAAAGCCTGCTTAGCTTTTGAGTGTTGGAGGGATAACTGAGCTGAAATTCCAGTTTCGTGCAAGGTTGGTTGGACTTTTCAGTAAGGTAGTACGTGAACAATTGCACTCGGCAGCTCAGAACTGACAGGAGCATATGGTTTGTTGTAAGCTCGATGACAAGCCATTGTCTGTGGAAGCTAAGTACAGCTTCTGCAGCTGGAAACCCGGATGCTCAAAGGATATTCTCATAGGGAGGGAACATGCACACTTTAGAAATAAAAAGAAAAAAAAGTTTACAAGCCTCCACTCTGTTGCTGAAGTCTATCCCAACAGCAAGGATGGTGAGACCGCCTGCTAGAACGACTTCCAGCAAGGCAATGTTTGGCAGTATAAATTCTCACTCGTCTGTGTAGTTTCTGAGTCTTTCCCGGGGTACAGGGAGCAGCGCTGTCCTCTCAGGAGTGTACAACGGTCAGCACGGGGGCCTGGTGCCTGGAAAGAAGGGAGGTGTCTCTAGCAAGCTGCCTTCAAAGCCTTTGTGCCTGGTCCTCCCGGCCCCAGTGCTGCTGCCCCGGCCACCAGCTGCAACGCCACCATCCCTGTGCCACCAAGCACAGCGTCCCGGCAGGCAGAGCTCAGCTTTCTTCAGCGTAACGCGGGAAGGCTATGCTGCTCCAACTCCACCCCAGGTAGCACCATTCGTGGCTTTTGTATTGGAAAGCTCCAAAGGTAAAACTCACGGTGAGGATTTGGAGCCTCCCTGGTCCTTCGCTTGGTGCTTTGCGTACTCTCTGCAAGCCCTGCCCAGAGGTGGCAGTAGTGGGATCTGGCGTATCTGGGCTCTGCTGGTTTCTCATGGACAGTAGCACTGCGCATCCTAGGTCTCACGGGTGCTTAAGTCCAGCTTCTCTTGGTCTCCTGGTGACCTAGGTGTCTGAACGCCTTCAGAATGTCAGTCTGTGATCTTGTGGTGGATGCACACTGGAAATATCTATGAGGAAATTAATGTTTTTTCACACACGGTTTGTATTTTGTGCAGTGTAAAAATTGAAGGAAAAAAGTTTTGCATTCAGCAGCTCTGGAAAAGTCCGCCATGAAAGGGACGGAGGTTCTGTAGAAAAGCATGGTGATTGCTTTTATTATGAATGGGTACAAGGACACCTTCTCCAGTCTTCCCAGACACACTTCTCACAGTTTATCATTTCTGAGTGCCTGATCTTATAATACTTACATTCTTTAGCTAAAAATCAGTTTCTGTGCTTGCAGCTGATAACCCGGTTTGCAAATTAAGGATAATAACTACATGTGTTTAGCATTGTGCTACTTTCCCAAATAGTTGACATGATCTTCTCTGAAACCATACAAGCCAATCATGCTTACAGTGAACAAGGGACATTGGTTGATGTTTTAGGTAGTCTATTTAAGGTTATTGTCATGCTGTAGTGTTTTTCGGGTTGTTTTGTTTTTTTAAAAAGCAAATTACACAGGCTGGAAGGAAACATAGAAGTTCATTTCTATAATTCCTAACTGTTCCATTCAATGGCATCACACTGGCAGATGAGCAGGCTCTACAGGAGCTAAATCTGCTTTAAATAATCAGTCAATTGGAAGTTGCTAATTAGGATCTGAAGAGGTCCCACAAAAGAAAAATTGCTTTATGAGGTAGACAGCTGGGATAAGTGGGACATAAAAAGGAGGGAGAGAACTCAGTAAGTTGGGAAAGGTTTTCTTCTGGAGGTTGAATGAGTCAATAAAGTCATACGCTTGTGAAAAAGATGGAGTACAAGACTGAATACCAAAATGCATGAGGAAGAATGTAGCCTGCTTGATGTAGACAGTAATCTTTCTGCTATTCTCAGCATTGGAAAAACCTCAGCTGGACTTCTCTGGCATTGCAGTTCAAGAGGATGTGGACCAGGTGGAAAGAGCCCAAGGAGGAGCATTGAGCATAATTAGAGGTCTCGGGTACAACCAAGGAGGTAAGAGCTAATCAAGTTACATGGCTCAGCTTTTAGAAGAGGCGGCTTTGGGCAATGCAGGGATAATCCTCAAGTACGCAGAAGGCAGAATCAAGTTGTAAAAAGGTCAGAAATAGTCTTTCCTAAACCCCCCATGTTTTATTTGATAGGAAGTTCTGAACCTACATCTTTCTTCCTGTAGTGTAAACAATAGGGAAAAGCTTTCTGACAGTGAGGATAATGAAATATTGGAGTTTCTGTCTTTGGAAGTCTCTAAAAAGGTGTTAGACAAACATCTGTCACAAATGATATAGGTATAGATGATCCTGTCTGGGGCAGGGGGATAAACCAGATGACTTCACGAGATACTTTCTTTCCCTGTTTTTTCTGTGATTCTACGTTGAGGCTACGCTCACTGACGCGCATTTATATCTGATCCATCAGTCTAGTCTGAGAGACATATTTAGGACGGGAATTTAAAAAGAGCTTGGAAAAAATTTGGTGGGATTTGGGTGCCTACCTCCCTTTGACTCCGTTTGAGAATCCTAGCCTGTAAAAGTACTCTTCATTCAGACAAAGCCAGGTAATTTTCTGTGTGTTGATATTGAAATACTCTGGCTTAATCTGTGTTTCCCTGAAATGCTTCTGCCTGCTCTAACATGCCCTTATACATTAAACTGCTGTTTTTCTGAATGAATCATGCTGAGAACATTCAACATATCAAGTTGGGTATAAAAATGCGCAGTCAGAATGTGAACTAATCAAGGGCAGCTTTTGTACTTCTTCTTTACATGTAAAAAGGACCATTTTCCAGATCTCGCCATTGGCTCTGGGTAACCCAAATATCTGAGTGAACAATAAACTGACCCGACCAGCAGACAGCCCCATGGGAAGCAGAGGGCTGGCAAAGACTGACAGATCTAGCATGAAAAGAGAACAGAACCTATTTTAAATGAATAAAGTAAACAGAATTGTGCAATTCTGTTGATTCTTTCTTGTAAGTTGTGCACAGCATCTGTCTTTTTTTTTTTTTTTTATCAATGCTCTCTATCATCTACAACTTTGGACCTCCCTGTTGGCTATTGCAACTGTTTCTCTGGTTCCCTTTTATGTCCCATCAGTACTTGTCTTCTGCCCTGCCAGTCCGACGGTTTCTCTGAAGAGTCTTTTCTATCTTTCTTCTTGTTTCACATCAAGAACAAGGAGCAAGTTGTTTTGGGGTTAGGAAGTCAAGGAACTACACTTGAGTGTGAGCCAAAAACCTCCACAACTGAAGTGTGCCTGTCCTCTGCATAACAGCTGAGGGAGTAGGGCATTAACCCAGGAAACTGCTGTGCTACTTCTTAGTCTAAGGGGCTTAAATTCACATTACCCAGAAGCGTACTTTCTCCACAAAAAAAGAAAGAGGGTAGAGTTGTTCCTCAACATGTCTTCTCAAACTTTGGTCGCACTTTGGAGATGGCATGCCTAGAGCAGGAGAAGAAACAGGTACAAGCATGAGTCTGTTGCATGAGAGGAAAGGATGTCAAGGGAGGAGAGTGCCTGCTTCGCAACTTGGCTGTCAAAGTAGTTGCCAGGGAGCAGGGTTGAACCACAGAAAGCCTGCAAGTTTGGTTTTCCACAGCCTGAAGGAATACGAGAACCCTCATATGAACCATATCTTGAAAGAAAGAAAAAGAATAAATTGATCAGCTACAGATCATAGACACTTCAGTGCAGGAAGCCATTCAGAACTCACGGTAATCTGGGTCTCACACCTAGGTGACTTCTGGCTCTCAGTCTGGGAATGATTATTTCAGAGACATTTCTCTCTTCTGCATTTCCTGCCTGCTGGCTTAGTGCCTTCCACCTGCCCCATTCCCTTGCCCTGCTTTCAGGGAATTTCATTGCAGTTATCTCCCTGAAGTGACTGGATAAGGGAAATTTGTGGAATGCCTTAAGACCGTGTAGCCTTAGAGGCAGGTGCTCAGCTCTATCCTGCAGAAGTCCTTCTCTTAATTTGTGCCCAAACTATCACTTTCATGGCTCTGCAATTCTTAAGGCTGGTTTGTTTGCGTTTATCCTGTGCTTTTCAGGCCTCCCGGTGCTACAAATTCTTCCCCTTCCTCTTTTGTCGTGCTATACTCCTTGCAACAACTTCCCATTTCCTTATCAGTTATTATTCCAATTTGCTAAACCCCTCTTTTCCTGTTAGGGGTTGCCTACATATTCCCCTGTGGGGTGTTCTGGCAACCCGCGCTTTGGAGCTGAGCAAAGCGCTTATCAGCACTCCCGTAGCTTCAGGCACCCTGCATCTCCCTCAGCCTTCGCATCACGGAGCGGGCAGAGGTGACTCTCTTGCTCTTTCGGGGCTTGGGACGAGGCATTCCTCCATCCCTCGCCCACCTCTTCCTTCAGACCAGCCGGCCTCGCACGCGCGCGCTTGCTCTTCGCCCACTTGATTTTCCCTCGAGCCTCTGCACTCTTGGGACAGCGTGTTGACGTGTTGGTATCTGTGACTGGGTGTCAAGCCCTTCTTGGTCATGGTGAGGCAAGCAGCAGAACGAGCTGCCTGACCACAGCTGCTCTGCCCTGAAGACAAGGGCTGGCCCGCGAGCCTGGCAGTGACTGACCAGAACCCCACCAGCTGCCTAGGGCTGCTGGGTGGTGCTTTGAACCCTGACCATGGAGGACTCCTTCCTGATGGTTCTTGCTCCAGCTTGTCCTGTGCCTTACAGCACAGGATCCCTGGCTTCAGACAGCATTCCTGTCCTTCCTCCAGCCCTAGCCTGGTCTAATCTGAACACAGTCAGGTTCTGTACATGGATGGCACCTAGCTACCTACAGCACGGTTAAGCTCTCCTGATGAGGAGACACCAGTTGAAAGAACTTCCCTGGCACTGTGATGTGCCAGAAAACACTGTGGTGTGTGCCCTTCCTCTGCCAGCAACGCAGAGACAGGGCCCCTCAGGAGCTGGGGCCGTCTTCATCCTTGCAGTGCTCGGTATGGACATCAGCAGCATGACCTATGCTAAAGTTGGCATGGAAAATATTTGTCTGTCTTTTCAAATTAAGTGACTTTGGCCTGTTTTCCTTTAAAGCAGCAGCGTGTGGCATTGACACAGTGACTTGGGCTGCTTCCCTATGGGAGTGGAGCCTCTGCCGGCATCCTAAAAGCAGCCACCATGCTGCCAGCACTTCCACTTGTATGGCTTCCAGAGCCCAAGGGACCACCAGACTCCATGCAAAGTCGTCAGTGCTCCCCAGGCTGGTGTTCTGGTGCACAGTGGCAAGACAAGGACCTGGAAAAGTGACTGCAATATTTCCACAAGCCTTGAAGCCATGGTCACTGTCCACATTTCCAAGCCTTGAAGCCATGGTCACTGTCTGATCCTGGGGCAGTACGAGATTGCTACACTTAAAAGATGGGTTCTGGAGACCCCAGTCTCACCTCTTAGCCTTAGTTCTCAGGAATTAAATGTCTGTTTAACCTGCTATTAGATATTTTGTTATCTTGCCAGTATTATTTTACCTCTTTAAATAAATCTCTCTCCTTTTTTTTTTTTTTAATTCGAACTAATTCAAAACAGCATTTTCAAAATGAAATGTCCTGACTTTTCAGGACAAAATGTTCTGATTTCTGTGGTGAAATTATTTCTTAAAAAAACTGTACTCGTGAAGGATTTTCCTCGCTCAAAACTTGCTATTAAATACCCTTCTTTCTGAACACTTCTCCCTCTATACTGCTGGGCAGACAAATTAGACGAGGTCAGGCTTGAAGTCTGGATGGATTCTGGTGCCTTGACTTTTGTGGATGTTTGCCTAAATCAAGCTGTAAGCAATTCAAGAAAAGCATCTGTCTTTGTGAAGCACAGCGTGTCTTCATCTGCTTCTTGACCCACCATATTTCAGCATATAGCTCCTTTTTCACTTTTCTTTGGGTGTCTTCCAGCCCTGCTGTATTTTCCATTTCATCTCCTTCAGCAGTGTGACTAAGCACCTCTGGAGGGTTAGTCTATGACATGGTCAGTTCATTTGAGTTGGTAATTTCTGCGAGTTATGCAGCTGGACTCGTGTTTTTAAGTTTCCCTTTACCCCATAATTTTTTTCCCTTGGAATGGCTCAAGGAAACGCACACAAACTAAAATCTGCTTGTGGTTTTACTTGGAAGGCTTAACAAGAGATGTTGATCTATGTGTTTCTAGTCTGTTTCTACAACAAGAAAGCTATTTTGAATTGTGTGCAGAACTTGTCTTACACATGCAAAAGTGAAAATACTGGGCAGTTACTATTTCAGCTAGAAAGCAATATGTTCTGAGCAGTTCTGGAACATCACATTTATGAACTTTCCTTTTTCTGCCATCCAGATCCTCTTTCAATGGAGGAATGACCTTGGTGGTCATCCTTCGTGTTCCTAAGTTGCATTTGCTCACAGAATCTACCCCCATATTCTTTCCCAGGCTTTCAAGGCGCACTAAAAAACATCCATTTCTGTATAGACTGATGCAGCCTTTATGATTTTTTGCCACGATTAAACTCGGCAAGATTGACATATTGGATTTAAGGGAAAGTGTCTGGGTAAAAGTGCAGGCCAGACTGCAAGGAAAAAGAAAAATAAAAGATGGAGTGAAGGCAGGTTGTCTGCGGGAGGTGTAGTCCTCTGCTGCCTCAGCTTGGGCTGGACCCTTCAGGCAGGTCTAACTTTGATCTTGGGCTCTTATGGTTGCTTAACTTTACTCACACACTGATGTCAATAGGATCATGTGTGAGGTTAAATTAGATGAGTAAGTGTTTGCTAAACTGTAGCTTTGGACTATACACACAACCGGAGAGCACATGAACAATATTGCTGTGGGCAGCTGGAGTCGCAACCCCGAGTCACACCCCTCGCTGAAACAGAAGGAGCATGTGTCAATAGAAGGTGCTCTAACCAGGAATAAAAGAAAGTTAAGCATAAAAGTCTAGTTTCTCATCTCTTCGATGTATCCAGGCCCATTTGCTTCTAATTAAGGCTATTTTTCTTCACACAGCTGCAATTTCCAGAGTTCCCTGGGGCACCTGTGTGCTCACACCCCTCGTCTGTGCTGGCCTCTCCCTGGCAGAGCTCAGGGAAGCGCGTGGCTGTTTGGGAGCTCTCAGTTCTGTGCCAGGGAAATTGCAGCCTTCCTTTCATTGGGAAGTAAGTGCACTTTCTTTATCTGCATCTGTAAATTTGAGAATTTTAAGTAGTTGCTCTGTGTGTTTCTGAATTCATCAGGTTTGTGCCGTACTGCGAATCTGAATGAAGATTTGCTTGACTGGTTTTGGGTTTCGGTCTGCAAACAAAGACACTCAGAGAGCTTGGCTGTTCCTGTTATAGTTAGTGGAGAAAGATCCTGCCTATTTAAAGTAAGCATTAAATGTTTGTTGGCTTCAATGCATCAAGAAATGTTGTGTATTAAAGGATTTTCTAGGTTGTTCCGAGCCTCCGGAATTTTTTTTAGTTAGTTCGTAAGAGAGTTGGCTTTTAACATAGGCTGCTGTGAGATGAAGGAGGACATTCAGCAATGTGTGAAATGCGGTTTATTTGCTCTCCCAGAAGGGACTCAAAATAGCAATTTGTGGTTTGGATGTGAAGTGTGAAGAGGTTATCTGGCTGACCTGGGATCACACAGGTTATCTGCAGTAGGACTACAAAACACTTCTCCGTTTTCCAGTGCGATGCTGCATCTAGTGATACATGAAACAGTGATGAACCCTTAAGTGACCTTTATTACAAATTCTTATGTACCTTTCTCCTCTGTCTGAGTTCTTGTAGGCTACGGTCACAGTATTCAGGGGGTATTCACTGCCTCTTAAACCGTGGTTTATTAAGATGGTATTAATTAATCCAAGAGCTACAGAGACGACCTGCTCAAATTAGCAAATGTTTTTCTTTCTTTTTGAATGCAAGTTAATGGAAGTAATGAGAGACTACGGTAAGAATCTGAGGGTCTATGGCTTAACCACGTAAGGGTTATACCTGTACTATCTGTTTCTAGGTTTGATATTCCTTATTGCTTGAAGGACTGGTAGGAAGCTGAGTTTCCAAAATGGATTGAAATGGCAGGATTGGATAGCTCATGCAGAGATCTGAATGTGACCCATAGGCAATGTCATTTTGTAACAGCTGAGAAGCAAGGCTGGTAGAAAGGGAACTGTAGGACAGGTGAGAGAAAGTGGGTAATCTTCTGCTGAGACAAAGAACTGCATGTCTGTGATACAAAGTCAATTTTTTTCTCTCTTTTGAGTGAACTTGTAGTTTAACGTGGTTGGAAAAACTTGGCTAAAGGCTCTGTAATGCATCGTATTTATCACCTTGCCTTTCTACTGCATTTTTTTTTTTCCTTTCAACTAGGAGATATAGCATGCCAAAATATGATTTCCACATGGTCGGGCAGAACTTAGTGGTAAAAACAAGTGATTTGCACCAGATTTTTTGGTAAGAATTTATACACTCAAAACCCAATGCATTTTATTTTGAATGTTTATTAATGCAAAACGCAGACTTTTGAACCTTGGGTATAAAAGGTATCAAAGTGAGTATATTCAACAAGGACTTTACCACCTTTTTCCTCAGTATGGTTTCAGAATAGCCTAAAGCCAAAAGAGACGACACTGTAACTTTCCTACGGCAGTCTCATGAGGATGCAACCACAGCAGGGACCGACTGAGGCGTGAGCCCTGGGACTGTCTGTAATGTAGTTATCAGAGTCTGTTTTCCTTCATTAACCTTTGACCTCCGCATACCTGGGTTGCAGGTCCCGCTGAGACATGGCAATGTTGTTTGATAACAGAAGAAAGCACAAGGGAAGTTAAAACTGCACTCTCAGTTGTCACCACCTTGTTTGCCAAAAGGCGTGGGATGGTGGTCCAGGCGCAGGCGTTGAAAGGGCTCTAAGGATTTTTTCCAAGGAAAAGCGACGCATCAGAATAAGGGGGCTGTGTCTGAAGATCAGTTTTGCTTTGCATAGGTTAGCAGTGCATTAGAGAGGATGGAAGTTGGAAATGAGACTCTTCTGCCGTCTAGATGTCTGAGGAAATATAAGATGTACTATTTTCTGACCTATGCTTTTGGTAAGATGTGTTTTTTGTGAGCAAATTCAGACTTTTTTGTTGTTGTTACCGAATGCACTAACTAAATGTTAGTGAATGTTGAAATACACACAAAATTACTGTTCTGGTAAGGCAACAAAGTAGTAGTATTTCCATCACAAATCTCAGTTCTTCAATAGTAGCATCTTTGCGGCTTTCTCTCTTCCCCCTCCACCTCCCCCCCCTTTCACCTTCATGTTTGGGGCTGTCGTTACCCTTCACTTCTTCGTTACCAGTCTTGACCTGCTGCACTGGGACAGCTGGACGGGACGATTCAACTTAATTTACTGCTTGCTGGGACAACTGTCTCAGGTTAGGGAATGCCCAGGCAGGATGGAGCAAACACAGCAGCTCCATGCTATATGACTCTCAGTTGCTTATTTTTGATAACTGGGACGTGTCCAGTGTGTGGACACGTGTACTCCATTTACTTTGGATAATTATAGAGTCCCCTTGGGCCCTATGACGCCTGGTGTAAAGTGGATTGCTCTGTGGACTGCCCTTTTTCATGCCAGGTGCTGGTCAGTGCCTGAAAGCAACAAAGAGTGGGAATCACAGTTGAAATCCAATATTTGGGTCTTTGGGAGATTTTTCTTCTGATTTTTGTTTCGTAATTCACATCCCTCCAGCTTGAGCGAGGTGAGAACATGGATCTGGGTAATCTGTTTTCCAGGGTTTTTCTTAAGTAGTCAGAACTGAAGTCATACTCTCCAGAAAGTATTGATATTCTGTAGTGGCTGTTTTGGAGAGGAAGAGTCGAGCAGAAATCTTGAAAACTTCTTTTATGTTGTTACTCTTTCATCGAAGTTTCTCATTACCCGACTATTCAGATTAACATACCGTCAACCTAATTTCTCATCTGTCTTCATTAAATGCTGTTGTGTTTCATCCTGAAATTAATGTATGGTGCCACTAAAATTCTCTTAAAATATGTTGTGTTTGACAGAGCAACTCTGATTATTTTTTTTTTGGATGAAAATGTTCCTGTAGTTATATCAAGCTCTGTAAATAGTTTATGGCAATCACAAAAGCAGTGAGGTTTGACCAGATCAAACCCCAGAAGCCGCAGTTAAAACTCACTGAAGTTAAGGGGAGGGTTTCTGGCGACCCATTAATCTCTGCGTCTGCCCCAGTGCACATGGGAGTTGGGAGTTTGCGGTATGGTGCGTGCCCTGTGTCGGGAATGAATAGCATGCGGTCTTTACATCGTATTTAGCCTCCTCCACATGCAGGAATGAGAGCCCAAGTGGCTTGTCCCTTATCTTCTGTGTTTGTCCTTTACTTGTCTCCGTGTCAGTTGTCAACACTGCTAGTCTGGCTTATGTTTTAGGTGCCCTCTTGACCTTTGACGGTTCAGTTGACATATTTGCAAATGCAAATGTTTTTGGTGGAGTTTTGCATACTCGGGATCTGAAATGGAAGAAAAACTTAGGGACTGAATGCAAGGTGTTGGAATTGGTTTCAACTTCTTTTCTTAATCAAAAGTTCTTTTTATACTGTATGAAAATGAATAAACATATATTTAAGCTTTAGCTCTTGCACAAACCAGCCCAAGAGACCTGTAACAAAGATTTCATGAGAATGAGTTGATGAACTTGTGTTCTCTTGATCTTTCTTTAGCACTGAACTAATTTCTGGATTTTTGTTTGTCTGGGTGGGGATTGATAATTCCCTTGATTTAGAGGTGAGTGTGTAACGTTGCCTTCTAAGTGTAACCAAATCTGCACCTCTGAGGCTGCACGTTCTCCTCCAAGTCAGAAGGAATGAATTGTTTAGCAGCTGCTGGTTCTATGTTTACTAATCAGTACATCTTAGGTAAAGATTTTCAATATTTTGTTCTCGATTGCTTAGCCAAATTCTTGTATTTGATCAAGTTCCTCTATTTTTAAATGAACCGTGTTCCATTCAGCATGCCAGTATCTAGGATGGCATTTGAGAAGAAATACTTTAAAGATATTTCTGTTTTGAGGCCTACAACATTCAGGTCTGTTTCAAGAAGCAAAAACCCAACATCCTTGAATCTACAGACTAACACTTTTTTNCACTTCTTCCCCCAAATACTCACCCCCAAAATAATTAATTGGAGAGCCGATTAATTTTACTGTTTCAGGGAACTTTAAATAAGAACACTGAGGCTGTTTTAACAACCTTCTTTCTGAAAATATATGGTTCTATTATCTACATCTAGCGTACTAATTCCCAAGAAAGTTCTGATGGTTGTGAAGAACAAGTTATTAAACTAACTCCATTGGAATTCTGCTTTATTACAACAGTTGTTTGAAACTATGTTTAGCCAACCAGGAACCATCATAAATTTTAATAAAATTTAATTAAACTCAATTATGTTTGTTGCTTCTTGGTGTATTTAATTTTCCACCAGATAAGATACATAGATAAATATAAAAATAAGCGTATGCATGCTGTATCTATATATAGATATGCAGATATAGCTGCACACATGATTTAAATTCATGGAAGAGTTCTAATAAGCAATTAAACACATTAAAGTTGCAGTAGATAATTATTACCACCCAAGTGAAAACATAATAAATGTTACTGAAAGGTACTGGACAAGTCACTCCACGCTGTAGTAACCTCCCAGGTACTGTTTTGTACTCTGATGACAACTAGGTATCCTATACGTAACGTGTGTCTGTGCAACATATATCTGTGCCCGTACTCCTGCCTGCTGTCTCCTTTCTGATGATAAATTTGCCCAAAAGCAGATGCGGTTGCAGTGATCCAAATGGCACCTCGGGTTTAGGCTCCGAGTTATGGATGGACAATTTAGCTTCCTTTGGGAACCAACCAAAGGGTGTAACTGTTTCTTCCTCGTGCTTTCTGCCCTCATGCTTTCTGCCTACAAACAAGACGATAAGAGCTGAAGAAAATCTTTCTAGCAAATAAGTACTGTGATTAGCTCATATACAATTTGTGGTCAGTTTGCAGAATGATCAAAAACGGGGAATGTGACATAAAAGGAAGAGAAAGCATAAGCCGTGCCTTCTTTCTGCTGGCTGTTGTGCTTCCTGCCGTCCAAGTTTGCCCAGCGTTTTGCAAGCTGCAGCCCTTAACTTCTTTGGAGACTGGAACTGAACTAATATAACATTTGGAGTTTACAGTCCCGAGGCACCACACCAAACCCAAAATCTGAGGATAATAGAAATCGTTTGTTTTCTCTCAGCCTGACTATTGATTAAAGGGTGTCTTCTACGTTATCGTGTGTTACTCTGCAATGAAGGGAAAAAGAGTTTGCGCTTGAGTCCAAGTACAATTTTTTTCAGTTTATTAATCGCTTGAAAGAATGAATGATTATAGTTTGTGAACCTATTTAAGCCTCAACTATTTAAAAAACAAAAACACCCACATTATGCAATATGTCAAGCAGTCCATTTAAGGAAAACACAATAATAAAATACCCTCCCAGGGGACGCAGACTGTTATAGAGAGCTGCCATTTGATGCCAACATGATTTTCCAGTGAGAGTGAGGGAACGTTGAGCAGTAGACTGTCTCAACATGTGCTCATGAAATACGGTTTTTTCCTCCCTTGCCCAGTCAAAAGCTCATACTATTCACACACCCTTCGGGCAATTACTTGAAAAGAGATTTATCTCCCTGCGTAATCCTCATCCGTGCGTGTTTCTCTGGCTGAGGCGCTTGTGGGCAGGATGCAGCAGGGCTGAGAGTGAGTTGCTTCGAGTTTCCTGCAGCTTTGGGTGGGTAGAGAGATGGTGGGACGACGTACAGCAATTGTACGTGTTGGTCAGTGGAAGGAGATGGGAAGGAGCTGTGCGAGGGTCAGGCTGCTAATAAATAGGTGAAACCCCGTGCAGTTGATGCGAAGCCGTACTGTCATTTCACATGCCCTCACTCTCACGCCTAGCTGCAGAAACTCCAGGCCTGCCCGAGGTGCCAACACGCCAGTTTTATATCTTTGACTGATATGCGAGTGTGTATGTATATATATATATACACTAGGTGAAGCCAGCTGGGTTTATTTATAGTTGGTTTCTTTCCTCCCC
>VZSF01006330.1:281914-336496 GCA_013398295.1 Chionis minor
TTGGTTTTTTTCCCCCCCCCCCCCCCCATTTTTTTTATCCTTACCGAACTTTCACCATGGAAACTAGAAGCCTTTCACGAATCTTGGGTGCAAACAAAAAAAAAAAGGTTTAAGAAAGCAAAAGCTTTGCCCTGAAACTAATAGAATCATAGAATCACTTGGGTTGGAAGAGACCTTCAAGATCATCGAGTCCAACCATAAACCTACACTGCCAAAACCACCCCTAACCCATGTCCCTCAGCACCACGTCCACCCGTCTTTTAAATACCTCCAGGGATGGCGATTCCACCACCTCCCTGGGCAGCCTGTTCCAATGCCTGATAACCCTTTCGGTAAAGAAGTTTTTCCTAATATCCAACCCAAACCTCCCCTGGCACAGCTTGAGGCCATTTCCTCTTGTCCTGTCGCTTGTTACTTGGGAGAAGAGACTGACCCTCACATGGTGTTACTGGTAAGCTTACTTCAGACCTGGCGAGATCCTTGGAGCAGGGACAGTCTCAATTTTTGGCAGGGCTGCTAGTTCTCCTCCCATGCTAAAAGCAATCCTGGTATATCAAAGGACCAGCTGCTCTGCTTTGAGCCTGGAGAAATTTTCTTGAGATAAAGAACTCCTCAGATAGGTGACACTGGCCTGAGTAACTCGGAGAGAAATCGAGTTTCTGCTGCTCCCTGAAACGTGGGAGCGCTGGTGCTCGGCCTCCTCGGTGACGGGAGCTGTACAGAGGCTTATCTGGACTTTCCCCAGTGGAAAAAATGCACTTCTTTGCTCCTGCTTAATAAAACCTATGATGTGAGATGTTCAAACTATCGGTTTGGGTTGTGCCCGAGGGAATAACAACACGTTCGAGTGGTAGGATTGTGCGGCGGCTGGGCCAGAGCTTTGGGAACGCCAAAGGACTGACCCTGTCTCTCCTCCCCGGACAGGGACCAAAGGCGGCTCCCCAGCCGCGCTCGGCACTGTGTCACTTGAGCCGACATCTAGTTTTGAGCTGTTGAATCAGCCTCCCGACTTCAGCGAGGGTGTTCTGAGCACGCGGATGAAATGCACGCTCAGATACCTCGGTGCAGAAGGGTCCCGATTTCCTTGGGAGCTCCCGCGGGGGAAATGCCGCAGAGCGTGTGCAGGTGCGCGGTAGCGCGGTGTGGGGTGAGATAGAACGACACAGACCCGGCGTGTGCCTTTCTGCAGCGGCTCTGCTCCTTGCAAGCCGCCACAGGGAGGTTTTGCAAGGGCAATGAATGCCCTCCAGTGGCAGAAAATAGGGAGATGGGTCGGTTCAGTTTGTTTTCTGTAGTCGTCATGGAATTGGTGTGTACAGTTCAATTTCGCTTGGTGGATACGTCCAGTGATGGTGGAACAGTGCCGTATTAGCAGGCATCCCTGTCTCTTTGTCTCTTAGTTCATAACAGCACACAGCAAAGAGCGAAATCTTTGGCAATAGTTACCTTGATATATGGCAAAGGACCTCAGGATACTCCTAGTAACAAACTTCTGTTGGTGAAGACCACGAAATTGGGTTGTCCGTCTACATGAGCTGCCTGTTGATGCCCTTGTGTTGGCTGGAGCATGTAGCAGAAGGTGGGGGTGGTGTCCAGCATGCCGCAAAAGCCAGGTAGGAATGGGGAGAACGGGAAATGCAAGGTCTGAACGCGTGAATCTCTTGCACAGTGAGGTTTTATGCAAGTGGTGGCGTTTTTTCTCTGTTGTTTTTGTTTGTGTTCTTGTTTTTTTAAACAACGCTGTCATAATGTGACCAGGCATATTTGTGGGTCAGAGTGATTAAGGTATTTCTTGCTGGTTTATAACACAAACACATCCGTTAGAGAGTGTCAAATACGCTGTGGCATCTTTCCATATTTGTCATGGAATAATCCTCTCATAATAAAGAGGTGATGTAGGATGGAAGTGTGCTTGACCACTCTACTTTCCAAATTCAGAGAAGGTTTATAAACAAACAAGAAGCTTTTACAACCATAAGCCAAAACCCCAAGAAGGTCTTGAAGGCTACCGCAGTTCTGCCCTCGATGTACCTGTCTGGTGAAGTGGCTTCCCCAGCCCACAGGTACCTCCTGGTGTCCCAGCACCGGGGAACTGCAGGGCGTGTGGAGCAGGGCCAAACTGCCATGATTATGTCAAAAACTCCATAATGCTTCAGTGTTGTCTTAGGACAAACAATTATCTATGGGTTCATTAGAGAAAGGGGACCCGTAAGTTGTTAGCTCCGTTGTTCCCCTATCCCAGGTTCGCGTATGGGAACGCAACATTCTGATCACGCCGTCTGTTGCTGGGGGCTTCTTCTTGCTCCATGTGTTATCTTCTTGTGATAGTCGGGCATCCGGTGCCCAGCCTACTCCCAGCACAGCCTGAGAGCTTGGAAGCTGAAAACTGGCATCAAGGATAGAGTCCTGCCCGGCATATTTTCACTCTGAGTTGCCCCAGAGTTCAAACATCTGGAAATCACATTACGATGAGCATCTTTAAAAACAAAATTAAGCTGTGTGTATTTTTTTTTTTTTTTGGCTGCATGAAGCACAGCCCTTACAAATATTCTGGAAATATTCACCTTGGAAAGGGCTGATGCTAATGTGTCTTTTCACCCTGGTTGCTCCCTGCCATGTCCGGTCTGGCCCCATGTTTGATTGCTCTGTGGTGGGAAGGCAGTGGTCTTAATCAAGACCTTTTCCGTTGTCTTTGACAACATTACCTTGTTATTTGCAACGCTTAAAGTAAGTCTTCCTTCCAAACAAAGAGAGGACACCCTGAGCTCTAAAGTAATATTTCTGGGTGATACAGAGGCTGCCCTTTTGGCAAAGAGATGAAGCTGCGCTGCACGTGCTATGTGAGTATCAGCACAGGTAAAAGAAGTAGTTCGTACTTTAAATGACCCTGGATGTTGTCTCTGGAAATATTGCTTTTCCAGAAGGAATTTTCTGGGTTCATCATCATTTGGTGAAGGCTCAGGAAAGAGTGAGATCAGAAACTGATGCAAGCGCTAGTGCAGGATGCATGAGTCTCTTGTAAACTGTGGCTTGTTGGCATATAAATTTTGTACATGTTATTTGGCATTTCACGCGTATCCTTCGGTGTCTCTGTATAACCAGCTACACCAGGGGTTTGGTATTTAGCTGTGCATCAATCATGAGGGTTACGCTTAAAATATCTATAGGAAAGAGACTAATAATGTTCATATTATTTATGGTAGGTCTCAAATGCACTAAGAAGTCTGTTTTCTTTCCTCATTTTGGCAGATTGTTGATTTTACACTTCTTTATATATTTTGTTCAGTTCAGCAAGTATAAAAAAGTATTTTTTATTTTATCCTAGGAAATGCAATAATTTATTGGATTAAATAAAAGAGTTACCAATACCAGAGGTATTGATTAAAGACATTGGTTACCCTTTTTTTGATTTAAATGACTTAGCAAAGTTGATAAAGATACTAAGAGTTGTATAGACCTAATTGGAGCAAAAAAAAAGATTTTGTTTTTTAAAAAATCATTTATTATTCCTTTTTCTTTTTTTTTCTTTGAGGCTAGTATGAACACTTATAGCGCACATAAATGTATATTATTAGCAGTTCAAAAGCAGAAAAGGTCCTCAGTTAGAGAAAAACATATTTTTTTGCTTTCTTCTGATCGGTTTCCAAAGGCAATTTCCACCTTGATCCAAATGATATTTGTCTGCTGTTGAAGGCTGTCGCATTAGAAGTCACAGGCACAAATGTTCCTCACAGGATGCTCTGATGGAGCCGATTTCATGCTTACAGGTTGCAGCTGGACATTAAGTTTGCAGTTTTCAAACGTGAGTTATAACAGCATGTTCATTCTGCACAACTCAAATAATACAAGTGTCCAGAAAGTAATTCCTGTTGACTTTCCCGTTGAAAACTCATGTTCTCAAACTTCATCAGTCAATATTGCCTTGTGTGCGTTTGTGAGGATTGACAGGGTGGCGGGCGAAGAGGAAAATGTGAGCTCGTGTTGACACAGCGTTACTTGGAGGAAAAAGTACATATCTGCTGGGAGGGTCCTGTTTAACGAGAGAAGTACTCGTTTGAAATCAAGCACCGCAGTTCATTTGTTCAAACAGCCTCGTGTGAAGCCTGACCTGGCTGGGCTGGGTGAGTCGTAAAAGCAGGAAAACCAGGAATCTTTGCCTTGTTTGGTCCCAATAACCCTGTCCACCGCCTGGCTCTGGTGGAGACATGGTACAAATCTCTCGGGTGGTGGCATCCCTGGAGGTCGCTTTGTTTTTCCTAGGGAGTGTTGGCGCTGCTGCCTCCGCTCCCGCAGCCCGAGAGGGAGGGTGCGGGCTCTGAGTGTCGGCTGGACCAAGAGCTTTAATCCTGGATCCTGGAGCTAAGGGCTCCTCCTCCAGCATTGACCTCCTGGTGAGAGGGGTGTCCTCCCACAGGCACACCTATCGCCCAGACCACAGCACAAAGCCCCTACAGCTGCCCCTGTCCTCAAACGTACTGTACGCTTGTGTTCCCTGCAGTGGTGGTCACTGGGACGAGTGAAGCCGAAGCAAGTTTTAGCTGCTGCTTATCTGCATATCTAGCCACCTTCAGGGTCGTGCTGCTAGCCTGATGCCAAAGGTTGTGTCGACCCAGAAAGGAACTGGAGTGCATCCAAACTCCTCCACGCTCAGCTCACTGAGGTATTCAAATTAACAGGGCAGCTGCCGCGATGCCGAGTTTTGAAGGCGAGGTTTTTCATTCCCAGATTAATGCCTGTGCTTAACACTGCGATTCTCATCCTTATTTTGCAGTTTATGATGTTTCCCTTGCCCTGTGCTGAGCCGTGTTGTGGCCCTTGCACGAGTCCTTGGGTCAGCGCCTGCGGGCAAGAGCATGCAGGGGGTCTCGAGTGGCGAGAGGCTATTTCACATCTTTCTTCTCCTTAATTTCTTTTTTTTTTTTTCCCCCCGCTTTTTTGTACTCTGAAACATGCCCTGTGAAGGAAAGGAATCCATGAGTTCATGCCACTTCTATGTTCAACAACCGTTTCCGAGAGCACCCTTTTTGCCCTCCAGAAGGAGCAGTGAGGGGTGTGTTTTTGAGCAAGGATGGTCGTGCATGGCAGCAGAAAGTCTGAGCTTATCCCGTCTCCCCTTTCCTAGAAAAGACCCTAAAAATACTGCCAAAATTGCTCACTGCAAAACACAGAATAGGGCTCCTTGGCCACGTAAAAGCTGACTGGAGCTATGCCTCTGTTCAGAACGCCTTCAGATTTATAGGCCGTGTGTACTAAATGAAAATAACTTGGAAGGAAAAAGGAGGCTTTCAAGGATTATTGATTCTTCTCCTTCTTCGGGACAAATAAACCTACGGGTAAAAAGAGAACAGAAACGTGTTTACTCAGATGAGACATTTGATCTGATAGGGAGAGGCAGTTGAAGAGCCAAAGTCCCTACGTGCTGTCTAATCCCCAGGAGATCTGGGCTGCAGATCAAACCCATTAGTCAGTCTATAACTGTGGCGAAACCTCCTGTAGAAGGTAAAGAAGATTGGAGAAGACTGGGGCATTGCTTACACTAATTCTTAGCCTGCACTACAGTGATTTTTTTTCCAGTTGGGTCCGTGACTTGGAAACCCCATTTCTAACCTACGTAAGCCAATGCTGGTACCCACCAGGTCACCAGTGCCTTCAGCAGCTCTGGGCTTTTGTGTGCCCTGCAGTAGGGACCGGAGCTCTGCATGGCTGAAAGGCACCAGGAGCAGAGCAGCACCGAGATGGATGCCAGAGCTCCCCTGGCTTTTAATGAGAGGCAGTTAGTGCCTAACAGGGGTTTCTTCTCCTGCTGGGGAGGCAGCAGCAGGTGTGGATGACACTTTGAACATCTACATGGGTGTCTGGTGTGTTTTGGCGCCTGGGATGATGCTGGTACCGCTCTACTCAGCTCTGGGATGCTAGCGGGTCAGGTGGGTCATGATGCCAGGGACGCAGGCAAAAGTGATGCTGGGCATGCAGGGAAGCTGGAGTTGGGAGCAGGTGCGTTGGGAGCTCTGAAGTCAAACAAGATGGGCGCGTCTGGGCGCCCTCCTGTACAGGCAGAGGTGGGGAGGTTGTCAACTGAAGCTCCGGAGTGAGATGCTGCAGGACTCTGTGGATCAGCTCTGGTCGACACCTGGCAGTCTGTCCCCTGGTGCGTGTTTCCTGCGAATCCGTATGCGCGGGGCTGCGCCGCTCCGGGTGTGGGGCTGCAGAGCCCTGGCCACGGCACAGGCAAAGTCATGTTTCTAACGGCTGAGCCAGGATTGCTCTGTGAGGTCCTGGGCTGTTTGACTTTGTACCTCACTTTCCCGGGATGGATAATGTTAAAAGGGGATAGTTTGATGAGGGGAACGTGCATCCCTAATGTAGATCGTTACACCTGAGGTACCTAACATTGGGTTTAAAAGGGAATATTTCGGTGCAGACAAAGATATGTTGTTGTGCTTGCTCATGGGAATGAATTGCATGGTTAGAAAGCAAAGACTGATTTCTTTGCGGCTCTTATGACTGTTCAGTTTGGAGTTTGAGTGTGGACTGGGGCTTTCTCAGGCAGCTGGTGCTCAGGTGAGGTTTGACCATGACCTGGAGCATCGTGTGTGGGTGTTATGTGTTCGGCCGCTAGTGCCAGCTCAGCACAGTTCTCTCCCACAAGGAGGTGGGTGAGCCCAAAGCTATGTGAGAAAATGTACGGGCACCAAAACCACCCTCACTGAAACGGGGGTGAGTCTAGCTGAAGTGTTTCTTCTTCATCGAGCTCACAAAAATCCAGTTGCAGATGAACCACTTGCTCTACAGGCAGCACAGTGACACAGCAGAAGTGAACCATGCTGACAGGTCCTCAGCTCCTCTGCTGTGACTTGTGCCACGTGTGGAAAGAGAAATACTCTAAGTGGACATTTGCAGACATGTTGAAACAAGGGAATAGCTGGCATAGAGTGTAATGGGAACACGGGATTCCCGGACACATGCTCAAGCTGAAACCAAATCTCATCCTCACTGAACGTGCAGTTTCTCAGTGCCCTCTTGTGTCAAATGTCAAGGAAGGCCATGCTTTCTGCTGTCACTAGCAGGTTCCCCAGGGGAGGAAGCAGCACCGTGCCCAGCCATTACCTTCCTCTCCAGAGCAGAGAGTAAATTGTTGGGGGAGCTCTGAGTGTAGGAGCTCCAGGAAACCACGGACTGCAAAAGGAAGCATCAGGTTGCGAGCATGGGGCCACTACCCATGGGCCCAGCCTCCCTGTAATTCGTGCTCAAGAATGATCTCAAGGGGAAATCCATATTCCTGCCCATATTCAGGCTGAGAGAGGCTTTGAGCAAGGTTGCCGTGCACCCCAAATCACCACCGGACTAGGAGGGTAGCTTTGCTGCTAATGCAGCAGGTATGACCAGAACTGACCCGCAGAACTCGACTCCACAACAGAAGCTGCAACTTTCATCATTCTGCGATTTGGTTGACCCCTTCCAGCTGTAGGTTTCTTGAAATATTAATGGCTGAATTTGCCTGCTGTGGGGTAGTGGAGTTTCTCAGCTCAAACACATCTGGGTTGCTGAGGCTGGGGGTTTTCCCTGGAGTTGATAAATGGAGGTTCCATCTTGTCAGCTGCAGCTAAAATTGAGGAGGCCACCTTAGTACAGGGGAAACAGAACAAAATGTGTACTCAGACCTTGAAATAATATTAATGGAAGTCTTCTCCACTGGCACTGGCGGCTTTGGGTTTGGCCCCATGCAGAGGGAGCCCAAGGGCACTGGTTGTTCCTTTTTATTTTTGGTGTAATGCGCTGTTCCCAGGACGTCTTTAAATGTCTCTGCTGGCAAACCAAAATATTTTCAATGCTGTGGGTAGTCCTTCCTATAAGCTAAAACAGGCCACTCCACTGCATTTTTCAGGGCGAAAAAAAAAAAGTTAAAGCTACTGAAAGCATGTATATTTCTCAGTGGTTATAGCCTTTTCTTTCTTCTTCAGTTATTTTAAAGCATTTTCCCATGAGGTCATCAACAGCACTTCTTATTCATGATTTTTGCAGTAGGTACCAGAGGCTGGGCAGCCCTGGTTTCCGTGTGGGATAAGGGAGTGCTCTGGCCTCATGAGAAACTGCTGGGAGCTGCAGCCTCTCGCCGGGCACCCTTGTCAGCAAGTGACCCTGTGAAGTGCTGTGGGTGCTGATTTGCTTAGAAATCATAGTGTTATGATTAAGCCAATCCATATCTTTTCCTAACACAGGCCTCTGCTGTTTCTGGGCTCCCTCCGCTGTGGCTTTATGCAACAACAATAACGGGAAGGAGACCAACCATTAGGAGGACCCTAGACCAGAAACCCCGCTGACTGCAAGGAGAGATGTGCAGGACAACCTGCTCCTAAAGTGCAGCTCCCTGGGAACGCTCCGGTCATCATTAGTTACCCCAAAGTAATTTTGCAATTTCTCTGGCTTAAACCTATCCTTGGGGTGGCAGCTGATGCCGGGAGACTGGCTTGCCTTCAGGAGGCAGGATTCTGCGAGCACCGTGGGAGCTGCACTGCTGCCCGTGCGCCTGGGCAGCTGACTGGACAATTCCTTGCCCCCATGGTGTTCAGCTCTAAGGCTCTCAGGATAACCCATCCCTCCCCCGGTGATGTGGTCATAAATGGAAAAACCTGAAGGGAACTCAACAAACCTGTCCTAAATTTTGCTTGGTGTTCTGACTCCCTGAGACATCCCGAGTCTGTCTGCGAGGGTACCGCCAGCAAGCCAGGGGACGGTGAAGGCTTCCCCCCCTCCACAAACTGTTTTGAACAGTAATGTAGAAAATGTCAGAGAGGATCCCTGAGCTGGGAACATTAGTATTAAGTGGAAAACTTTCAGGGGGGTTTTCAGCTCCTTGGCACAGTAATGTGATAAATCATCCGTAAAGTACTTTTCCAGCAGACATGCGATACATCTGCCCGGGCTGCAGCAACAATGTGGTCTGTTTTTCCTGTCTTACTGGCTTACCTTGCTCATCTGATGGAGATGAAGTTCCCCTGAAGCCTGGCTTCCCCTTGGCTCTTGTGCTTCTCAGCTGAGCGCCCTCCATCCCATGGCACCAGGCAAGGGTGGGGAGCATGAGCAGAGCAAGGGCTGCTGCGGCCACCGGCCAGAGGGAGGCAGGGCTGGCGCATGGCTTCCAGCCTTGTGGGGATTTGAAGGTTAAACTTCAGTTGTGAGAATTTAGCTTGTCTTGACTTGAGTTGCGTTGTGGGTTGCATCCAAAAAAGGATCAGGACTTACCGTCTTCCTTTGGCGAGGGCAAGGCTGTAATCTCACCAGCCATACTTATTCTCGCTGGACCTTAGTGGACCTCTCACAAGATATTAATCTCATTATGTTTCCACAAGTTTAATCTGAATACCCATAAAAGTCACTGAACACCTGATTTGGGTCACAACAACCCCATGCAGCACTACAAGCTTGGGGAAGAGTGGCTGGAAAGATGCCTGGCAGAAAAGGACCTGGGAGTGTTGGTTGACAGTCAGTTGAACATGAGCCAGCAGGGTGGCCAGGTGGCCAAGAAGGCCAACAGCGTCTCGGCTTGTATCACGAATAGTGTGGCCAGCAGGACTAGGGAAGCGATCGTCCCCCTGTACTCGGCACTGGTGAGGCCCCACCTCAAATATTGAGTTCAGTTTTGGGCCCCTCACTAGAAGAAAGACATTGAGGTGCTGGAGTGTGTCCAGAGAAGGGCAACAAAGCTGGTGAGGGGTCTGGAGAACAAGTCTTGTGAGGAGCAGCTCAGGGAATGGGGGTTGTTTAGCCTGGAGAAGAGGAGGCTGAGGGGAGACCTTATCACCCTCTACAGCTACCTGAAAGGAGGTTATAGCGAGGTGGGGGTTGGTCTCTTCTCCCGAGTAACAAGCGACAGGCCAAGAGCAAAGAGCCTCAAGTTGTGCCAGGGGAGGTTTAGGTTGGATATTAGGAAAAATTACTTCACTGAAAGGGTTATCAAGCACTGGAACAGGCTGCCCAGGTTCAGTCCCTGGAGGTATTTGAAAGCCAGGTAGAAGTGGTGCTGAGGGACACGGTTTAGTGGGGGTTTTGGCAGTGTTAGGTTAATGGTTGGACTCGATCTTAAAGGTCTAGGAGATTCTGTGATCCTGTGGTGCCCAAGGTCCCAGTTTAACCACAGACGTAGTCCTGCATGTTAGCTTTTGGCCTTCACTTTGCTCCCGTACAAAGAAGATGGCTTTGTGCTTCAGCTTATGTTTGTATCGCTGCTGCTATGAGGTTGCAAATGCTGAATCCAGGGAAAGAAATTCAACCAACCAAGTGGAAATCCGCTCTGCTGGTTAAACCACGCAGAGTGGGAAAGGAGCTCTTCCCACAGCCAGAAATGGACTCTGAAATACATGGGGTTACCTCTCTGCTGCATCTTCTTACTCAGAAAGGATTAATCTGACTAAAAAACCACCAGAAAGCCAGATGTAAATCCTTAGCTCTGGAGATGAGTGAAAGGAGACAATGTTTTGCCCTTTGACACCGAGGGTTCCTTTAGCTTTGATAGCTGCTTATTATGAAGCTTATTACGAAAAAATGAATGAAAAAAAATTATGAAGCTTATTATGAAAAAACAATTAAATTATGTTTTTAAAATCAATAACGATGGAAATAATGGCAATGGATAAAAAGTAAATGGTAAATAAGGCATATAACTTATAAATAACAATGTCCAGAGTTAAAGAATCTAGTGGGTTGCATGCCTCTGGGCAAAAGGATGGTGTTGTGACGGCAGGGGAGTGATGAAGTCAAGGAGAAGCTGCAAATGCAACGCACAAAACTGCCTCCATTTCCTTGAAGGGCACTCCTGCAAGAGAACCACTGCCACGGGGCATCGGGGAAGCGCGAAAGGGTGAGGAAAGGCTCTTTCTAAATCTTTGCAGTTGCCCCAAAAATTCTTGTGATATGGTGGCATAACGTTTGTTTTTCTTGGCAATCTTGTAGAGAAGCCAAGAAAATGAACGGGTAGGGTTTTCCTCCTACCTGCCCCGGTCCGGTGTGCTTCCTTGTCAAAGTGAAAACAAAGCTGCACGGGAGCAGTGTGGGAACACAATCGTGAGCACGGTATTAAGTCCGCAGAGGACTGGAGACAGCTGTGGACTTGGGTGGTTAGGAGGGAGAGAGTTGTGTCCTGCAGATTTCCAGATGTGCTGCAGGGAGTTAACCAGCTCTTCCATCAGGAGCAGCGTTTCAAAGGTATGCTCCTCGCCCGCTTCCTTTCAAGGGCCCTTAGCGCCTTTTCATAACAACATTCCTGTTCGAATAAAGAAAAAGAGCAGGCCAAGATTCCAGAAATCGAGTCTGACGTACTCTGAAAATTGCTGTATCTTCTCCATGTCCGTTGCTCTGTGATCTTTGCTGCTTTGAATGCTTCCAAAAATAACTTGAAAGAGATGCATAGCTCGATTACTGCCAACACGAGTAGTTATTGATCTAAATGACTGCTTGGAAAGAAAGGACGATGGAGAAACCATGCTCTGCTGTCCACATGTTTAGACCTCCTGTCTCCTTTTGCTCAACCTAATGGGGAAAGACATGTATCGTGGCATGGCAACAAAGAAATTCCTCTGCCTGCTTTAAAGTTATTAGGCACTTTTACATATTAAAGAGAAGTCATTAAAAATCCATTAAACATTTGACTTTAAATATATTTTGCCAACTAAACCAGCTCATATCCCGCAAAACACCCCAAAAGCAGCTCCTAATCCTTTGGTTTGCCCTCGACACCATGTGGAGCAGCCCTGGGGCCACTCGGAATTGCCGTGGCTCTGCTGAAAATCCTTTTAAGTAGCCGGGAAAACCAGTAGCTTGTTGGTTGCTCCGGCCGTTCTTCCTGTTCGCCAGCACCGTCCTGCAGGAGATGTTGCAGGAGAGGTTGCAGGAGACTGGGAGATGTGCTTCTCCCCTCCCTCGTGCCCCTGGGAGAGGAGTACCATCCTCCTGCCCACACCTTGGTCCAGCACCAGAGGGGAAAGGGTGGCTGCAAAATGCCCTCGCTCCTTTCTCTTAGGCCTCATCCCGTATCCGATACTGAGATTGGTTTCAGCCAGAAACGTCCCATTAGCTGCCACCTCTGTGATTCAGTCAAAGTTTGATACTACGGCTATTTTCTAGAGGTGGTGTAGCTACTTCCCTGGCTTTGGCAATTTCCTTTTCTAGACTTAAATCAGACGTTGTGTTGAAAAATAGGTTTCTTATGAGCAGTTGTGATTTATTTCCATTTTGTTTTGGTATAGGGTGGATTTTTTTGTTCAGTTGTGTGGGGTTTTTTCGCCTTTTTTTTTTTTAAGAGGGTTTTTGTGCTCTTTCTATGTCTCAGTCTTTACCGTCTTTTTTGTGCTACTGGACTGGCGTAACAGGCTGGGGGGAACTTTTGCTGTAAGTTTAGAATGTGTGTTTAAAATATATTTGTTATGTCAGCTTTTACCAAAAGTGATTGCAAATTTCCAGCATGAAACTTTCAAATATGGACTTGCCCTAAACTGACAGTTAACTTTATGAATGTGTAGATTAGAATAAAGACTCATTTGCCTTAGGGAGAATTTGAGACAAGATCGCAAAGTAGTTTCTCTGATTTGTGTCAGGGAAAAAACACAGTACAGAATAAATACGTATTTTCCAGGAGTAATATATTGCACATGTGATGAGAGGCTGCATTTAATTTGCCAGACATGTATAAAGCAATATATTTCAGCTGGCAAAGCTGGGCAGCTAATCCAGCTTGCTTCCCCCAATAGGCATTTGGAAATCTCTCTGGACTGGGATTTTCTGTCCGCCCAGCTGAGATAAGTTGGCATGCGCTGCAGGTAGCTCAGCAGTGGCTAAACTGGAGCTGTGCTGAAGTCATCCATGGAGACGCGAGGGTACTGATATGCCCAAGACACTACGTGCTTTCAGCAAGCTTTAAAAACTAGCTGGAATTCTGATATGTAAAAAAAAATAATTTGAAAAATTGTACACGAAAACAGTGCTGTTGGGTTGGATCCAGCATCCGTTGCTATGAAATGCAATGGGAGGAGGAGAAAGCGAGGACAAAAAGAGTAAAGGCATTTGCAAATAATAAAATGGGTATGTATTTTTTCCGTTCCTCCAGCTGTGCTGTGAGCCCACGAGATGCAGCATCTTGGGCTTCTTCCTCTATTTAGCCTGATCAGGTGTCAGACGTGCAGTTTCCAGGAGATCTACTCCTTTTCCCCAAGGCGACTACAGTCATACGCAAAGGTGTTTAGAATTAAAATTTATAATACAGATAGTAGCTGGATCCTAGAAGTTGAGCAGTGGGTTTGCAGCCAGAAACGTTAAGTTTTGCTTGTGCCCCAAGTTTGGGTGGGTAGTCTCGCCCTTTCCCAGTTAAATCGGGTATCATGCCATAGCTCATGGAGGTGTTGCAGGGTTTAGATTTGTTTTGTGCAGGACTTCACATTTCCGCTGGCTTTTATCATTGTTTGTGCTCCGTTCTGCGTGAGATACCTTGTTGACTATATAATAGCTTGAGTTATGTTTATATGTAATCCTAAAGGATTGCAAATGGCACCCAAGCAGAGTGATTCTGCTGGGACCCTGGAGCCACAGCACTCCCACGCCCACCCGTCTCGTCTGTGTACGCGGCAGACGCCTGCGATCTGCAAAGCTGCCTCTTAAAAAAAAATAAAAATTATTATGCGATTTATTTAACATTGATGCTACGTATTTCGCGGAAATGTGGACAGTTCACAGAGGTGCGGGTGTTTAAAGTACAACATACCTCAGGCACAAAGTTACGAACTCCAAGGATCTCCTATGTGAGTTCTGAATAGGGCATATTTCACTGACAAAAAAATCCTAGCTGTGCAAAATTAGATCCAGCGACAGCCTTGGTTAATTTTGGAGGTTTCGTTTGTTTGTTTTTTCTCTTCCCTGCATCTGTTCAAAGCTACGAATTTAGTTGTATTTTAACTATGTGTTAAGTATATGGGACAAACCTCCATGGGTCCGGGTCTAATTGTATTTACAAATATCTATAAACAACAATAATGACTTCATATCTGTGTGCAGGATGTTACGTGTGAGATTAGATACGAGCCCAAAACAGTAATCAGTTCCATAATAGCTTTTAATAAACAGAAAACTCAATAGACCAGTTTTTAGAAAAGTACAGCATAAAAGCAGAAAATATCTCTTCCGTACTAATCATCGGTATAAATCCTAAGATGTCTTGTTTTAAAGTTACAAATTGTGATCTTCACTAAATTGCTATATGGAAAATATCACAGTTTAAGCACGGTACTGCTGGTACAGAATATAGGTATTAACCTTTCCTCATTTTTTCCCACCTTTTACAGCAAAGGCAAAAAATACTTTCATGTATCCAAAATTAAAGGAGGCCCTGAGAAATCAAATTCCCACTAAAAGCCAGTTTTGTTGCGCTACGTCTTAATGTCAAAACTTTGATAACAACATTTCACTCCTTGCTACAGAGGAATGGATTCGAACCACACTATGGCAGGTCATGACCAAAGCCTAATTTAGTTTTATTTGATTATTCGGCTGAGATACGTGTCGTCTGTAAATGATGAGTAGAAGCTATGGAAGTGTTTGCAAAGCTGATAGTAGGGGCTCACTAATGTCGGGTTTTCTTCTGTCAACACATTTAATTCCACAGTTGTTTAATTCTGTAGTTGTAGTTCCACTGTTTTAGCCTACTAGGAAGAGATCAGCATTTATTTGACTTTCAAGGAATAGTTTGAAAAGAAAGAGTTGAGCAGAGCAGATCCGAGGGCGGAGGTGCGGTTATTTTGCCAGGCTCTCAGCAGGGGCGAGGGGGGGCGTCCTGTTAACTCTGCAGCTATTACGGACAGTGGAAAATAAACTCAGTGGACGCACTGTTGGGTATAAAGATAAGTAGTTTAAAATTCTTTCTCTTTCCATTTGGCATCTGAATACAGGGAAAAAACCTACTACTTCAGCTGCAGTAATTCTTCCATAGCGTGATGTCTATTCAGAACGCAAGCTAGAGGAAAACACCCTGCAGACAAAGCCTGTCGGAGGTCTGCTCTTGTATTTGGTGGAACAAAAAAGGATCCGAGTTCAGCCACCACTTCTCTGTCAATAGCTGCCTCTTCTGCTTTGCGATTTCTAGCTGCAGAGCAGCCCCAGCATTCCTCTTCCTGGCTTTACTCAAAAGTCTCTCCCCCCTGCACATCTTAATTACACCTGTGCACGGCATCTGATGGGATTTCTGACCCCATCTGCCACCTCTACACGGAGATTTATTTCTATTCCGAATGCAGAGGACAACTAATACGACGCATTCTCTGGTAGCGCCATGGTTTCCGAGCTTATGGACTTAGAAACGTAGGAAAAATTACTTGTGGCTGTGACAGCCATCGCATCCTACAGCAGGATATACAGAGTACAGCATCTGCTGAATGAGATCTCGAATTAAATTTTGAGTTCAACATAGAAAGGTGTGTATATAAAAATAACTCCGCAGCAGTGGTTGCTTATTTTCATAATGAATTTTAGTTATGATTTATGCAATAACGAATGCCTCTCTGAAAAAAGAGGAAGGTGCTTTTCACAGCAAACTTCTAGTAAGACATACTTTTAAGCTCTTTTTTGATGTTCCCTTCCAAGCTTTCTAGGGAGGACACGTATATTTGTAGAGGAAAATAAAGGCATTGTGATACACAGTCAGCCCAGTAGAGTGATATTCTTTCATGCCAGTTTGTGCGTTGATTTTTTAAAAAGCAAATCAACTGACAGAGGTGGCAATGCATTTTAAAGATTCAAAGACCAGGGCACAGATAAATTTTAAATTGTTATGAACAACAGGTTTCTTAGCCTAGGGAACTCAAAAATATATTTGTGGTGTTAGCTGCTGAAAAGAAAATACAATTTTAGGGTTGGTTTTTGGGGTTGTTTTTTGGGGTTTTTTTTTGAGTTTAGACAATCTTAAGTTTTGTTTGTTCTAGTTAGAAGAAAGCTCAGTCCCTGTTCTGGACATTCTTCCTGAGGAGCCGGAGCCTTGACATGACCACATCCCAGTCTGCGTAGGCGCCTTCCAGGTGACGCGTCACTTCTGATCCTGACGGGTAGCTCTGGCGACCGTGAAGCACGCGCCAGTTATCAAACGTCACTATGTCTCCTATAAAGAGATCGCACAAAGTTCAATATTTGGTATGTTGTAGTTGACTCCTTCAAACAGATAACACGGGGGCAGATTGATATCAACAGTTAGGGAGCAGTAATTTCAAGTAGCTCAACTGGAGATACACAGCAGTTGACACAGTAATCTTAATTTAGCTGGTCATTCCCAACCAGAGAGGGCAGGTCCCTCTCCAGGTCCTCTTTTCTTGTATAACCAGGAGTTAAAAAGCAGAGTGTCTTTAAAGCACTCCCTGTTAAAAAGCAGGGAGTCTACGCTGAGAAAAGCAGGCCTGGAGGGGAAAGGAAACTACAGCAAATCCACAGGAAGGATAAAAAGGGCGAAAGCCACTAGTTTGATTTTTTTATTTGATCAGTCTGGTACTATTTGTACTATGTACATTCTGCATTACTATCCCTGTTAAGAGAATTTTATGAGAACAAAGTCAAGCCATTGCAAGTTTGGAAATCACATAATTAAGGCGAGCATGCCATTTAATTTTTCTCCCTTGTGTGCCACCCTTACGATAAGTCTGTAATTAAATAACCTTATAGTATTTCTTTCCTTCTCCCCATCCCCTCTACCACCATTTTGATTCATTAATTAACAGGATGGATGGCACTAATGTAATGTGAGGCACTTTGTCTTACCATTTATTATGTGATCTTATACATTATTTTATTGCATGTTCCCAAAAGAGAGAGATTAATTCCCTCATAGACATTTTAAAGACACCAGCATCATAGTACATGAGGCAGGCAGATACGCTAATGAATTTACTTTTGTCGCATCTCTTGAGAGATGAGGGACTATCCATATCCTTATTTTACAGCTGGGGAATGAAAGAACAGAGATTAAGGCCAAAGTAGTTAAATATATGCCCGGGCTGACTTTTAAAGAGTAAAGGACATTTTTTGCAGCATGTTTTATGTTCAAAACGCAGCCCCGTACAACTCTAGCTGAAGTTTAGAGCATTTAGCACTTCTATAAATCCGCCTCCAGATGTCTCTTGCACAGGCCACCCAGAAAAAGCAGCGCAGCAGCAGCGGCCTCTGGTAATTCCTCCAGCATTACGCTGGCATTCGGTGTCTCAATGAAGACGAAAACCGAATTCCCCTGCGGTGCAGTTGGGCTTCCTTCAGCATTACGCACATTGCGCACCCGTATCATCTTCTACATGGTCTGCAAGTCCTGCAGCCGTTGGGAAGGTGCCCCACGAATATTGGTATAAAACCCAAAGCATCGGATGAAGCAGAGGAAGAAAGTATTTAATTGTGTATCATTTAATGAACAGAGGCTGAACCGGGACGGCACAGCAGTCTTACACATGGCACATCTCAACTGCAGTGCTATTGACACAACAATTTCCTGTATATCAAAACCCCATACCATAATGTAAAGATACACTGGCACAAGCAATGGATAAACTCTATTTTCCCCCCAGCCTCTTTTATTTTTATTTTTTTTTTTAAAAGTGTAATAATGGCAAAATAAATCTGAGATGAACGTAAGGATGCAGTATGAGATAAAATAGGTGATAGAAGGACTGAAATTTCCTCTCCATACCAGTGCTAACAACGCTTAAGTGTTTTGACTGCTAGGAAAAACACACAAAAAAATCACTGCGAGGAGAAGCAACTCACTGACCTGGTTTCAGCTTGTACATAAACTTGTGTTCTGCGCTGTTTAATAAATCATCAAATTCCTTTAGAGCTGCGTAAAATGGCCTCACTTTTTCAGCTGGTATGTCAAACACGGTGTCTCTTGTTGCATTATTATAATTGATGCGAACTGCTTGGCCTCTGGAATCCACGCTGTGAAACAGAAGGAAAGGAAAAGGAATGCAGTATGTTGTTAGTGCAACGTTTTAAGATGGTCAAACAACAACCGAACTCTCCTGCTGGAATTTCAGTATGTTTCCAGAGTGAAATTCAGATTGTTATTGGGTTGGATTTTGATAATTAAGCCTAACTAGGAAAAGGGATGATTAGGAGAAAGTACAGACACTCGATTTCCTCAAACATCTATATTCAAACATCTACACTTTAATTGTAGAACTGTAAACTTATTATCGATATTATGATCATTTGCATTTGATCTTTATTTAATATATATTTTTCAATCTAAATGCTTCAAATTATGATCTGTCTTTGGCACGATACAGAGGTACATCAGCTGGTATTTAGTAACAGACCAGCTGCTGTTAACCTGTATCTGTACCTAGAAGTTGCTCTCATTACCACCACTTCTTGCTGGTAAGTGGCAAAACAAAGTAAGAAAAACCATGCTGTGGTGGTACAAAGCGCAGAATATGTTATACACTGGCAAAAAAAACCCCAAAACAAAAAAAAAACAACTTAAACCCTGCAAAATAACACAGAGCAAGTAAAACCAGTGTTTCCCCACAAGGTGGCAGGAGCAGACCTTTTCCTACCAACTTGTAACGCACCATACAACAGGGATATCGTTTTTTGGTGTTGTTGAAGCTACTCACTCTATAATCCTTTGTTTACACTGCACAGCAAAATCACAGTAGTCCACCCCAACATCTGTATAGTCCACAGCAGTAGAGGACAGGATCTGATACGCCTGAGGATTTTGTTTCTTCAGCTTGTTGCATACGTTAAATCCATCCACTACTTGACTTTCGCCGCCAGCAGCTGTTTGCTTTATACAATGGAGAAGCTGAACCTGGAATGAATTAACATCTCATTATGAGAATAATTAGCTTGCGTATTTAGCAGTTCATTAGTATCAGTTCCCTCATATCTGCGGTTCTGTTTTGTTGTTTTGGCTTGGTTTTTTTCGGGGAAAGACTAAATCCTCATTGTTGCAACTTCACAGTGCTCTGCCACCACTGTCACACGGGCAGAAAATTAAAGTAGCATGTTCATAAATCCATGCCATTGGGGATATCTTCTAATGCTTGCAACCCGCCAGTCAACTGCAAAGCTCCGGTCTGGCTTCTTTCCTTTGAGTCCCTCTCATGATTTTAAATACATTGCAGTCTTATCTTAACAGGGAGGATTAGTTTTCTCCTGCAGAAACAAAACCTACTGTGAATTATCCGCTGGCAGAGGGGAAAAGGTGGCTCTTGTAGAAGGCAACGGGCCCAGCGTGTCTATCATAAAGTAGGATTAAGAGAGTTTCATTTCACCTCACAGTGAAATTGCCAAGGTGTAAGACGGAGCAGAAAGCCCAGCCTGGGCTCTTGGTTGCACCGGTGTAAATCCGAGCTGCCGGCACAGGCAGTAAAACTTCCCATGGCATTAGAGAGCCCAACGTCACACAAGGTGTAACCATCCATCTCAGCCAAACGGTGCAAAATACAGCTGTTGTACCAATGGTAACAGCGTCCACCTTTCCCTCCTGTGCTGGCAAATTATTTCTGAGACCACGAGGAGAAAAAAAAAAACCAAAAAAACTCCAGCAGGAGAGAGAGGAGCAGATAAACAGGGTTTGTCCCAGACTCTCCTCACCCCCTGGACCGGCAGACCTTGATGGTGGTGATGGAGGATGGAAACTGAAATAACCGACAGTGCAGGAGGGGAACTAGTTTGGAAAGGATGTAAGGTGGCTCATTTGACGCAGCATTCTGCCCTCCTGCCGTGCTCCTTTGGGCCACCAAGCTGTGGAGAGGACTCAGGGCTCCCACTGAAGGCAGCACGAAGCAACCAGTAATTTTCTTTTGTGGTCGCAGCCAGCCTTGCAGATACAGGCTCAGCAAGTCCTGGCACTGCTAAGGAGGGCTGCGATAATGTACTGCACGGTAAATGACTCTGAAAAAGTTCAAAGGGAGAATTTACTTCAACTGAGAATTTAGCTTCATAGTCTAGCTAATGTTTCTGCTAGATTTATATAATTGGTTTGTTTGGTTTGGGTTTGGTTTTTTTATTTTTTTTTTCTTTTTAGTAAGCGTACCTTCCAGAAAAATAGTTGCCAGATCAAAACCTCGGAAATCCTAAAAATATTTTTACAGGATTGTTCTGAAAATAATCATCATCCATTTAAAAACATTTCTTCAAGTATTTGTAGTACGACTTCTGAGTTCAAATATTGTGTAATAACTAGATAAATAAAGAAAAGTGCACATTCAGGACAACGGTCAAACATAATTCAAGTGCTTTAAGACTTTTATTTCTTACGAGCACGTTTGAATGAAAAAGGTTACGCTCTTTTTCTAATGTTTCATCGCCGAGTGTGAGCTTTGGCACAGACAAGACAGTGAGCTAATTCACATCTGTTCTCTATTAATGAAGCCCTATTCCATTCTTACTCCACACTCAGGAACAGCATCTAAATGATTTTAATAGATGGTGTTAGTGTGAAGTATCTGGCACTTACTTGTGGATAAATCATATTGGCTTTTTGTTGAATTACAGAAACAACCCATACAAAGTGCTCCAAAATATTAGAAGGGGAAGTTGTAGGTATGAAGCTTATATGATGCAAACTTTTCCAGGATTGTCTTTGTTCCTTTATACCTGTTCCTACTATTTTCCAGCTCTCTGGTGAATTATGTGGATTAAGCTTTGATACAACAAGGACTAGGTGAAAATGTATTTTCTGCGGTTGTTGTCCAGCTTTACAGAATGCCCCTTTTTTGTCTATTATGAAGAGGTGAATAACTGTCTAGCAAATCAATTCATAGAAAACAACATCTTAATCATATTTCTTCTAATACGTTCTGCTCCTGAGGTGAACAGAGATATCCTAAAATATCACAACTTGACTACAGCGTGACTTCTCAAGACAACTTCACTGCATATTGGAGAAGCCCAACCTCTTCAATGTAATGAAAGCAGTATCAAAAGCACATACATGATGCTTTCTCATATGGTAATACTCTCAATACTTTGTGAGTTTCCATTTAAAAATTATGGCATACATAATGGGCTTGTTATGCAGAGGTTACATTATAAAGTATATATTGCTTACCCATGTGCGTATAGATTTTTATGTAGACTAATATATTGCTATTTTTGCATTGCTCTTTTAAGACAAAGTTCAGAGACACAACGGTAACCGTATTTCACAGTATAGGAATATTTCTCTTTCCCCTTTTGTGTTGTGAAAAAGCCAGTAAGTTCACCTTACCCCAGGTGGATGGTGCAGAACAGGGTAATCGGTGTGAAAACATAGTTTCCCGGTTGTATAAGCCACATTGTTAGCATCTGCTTTGTCCTGCACTTGCCAAGTTGGTCTTTATAATGAGAGTGAAAAGAGAAAACACGTTAAAACAGACAGCCAGCGCGCCAGACAGCACACACGAAAACTGTGAAATCACAGTACAAAAGGGTCACCCCATTTTGAACATGAAAAGATGGTAAAATTATATGGAAATAATGATTTAACAGTGGAGAAGGCTTATTTCAGCAGTCCTAGATTCAAGCTAGAAACTTGAGTGTGCACAGGGACGTCCGGCCCCAGTTCAGCACTGAGAAGAACGATGGCTCTCTAGGGGCTGTACTTTGCTGAGCGCAAAGACTGGCTGAAGACACTAACCAAGAGGTATCTGCTGGGATAAACCATCATCTTAATACTGAGGCTTCAGAAAGCAGGAAGTGGAAGCTGGCCTATTTCTTTTTGTCAACCTTCCATTCTTTTCCTGCCAGGTGGCACACATTATCAATGAAATATGAAATTGGTACAGGCTATGTGTCCTGGTTTGAGGTAAAACAGGACCAATTTTGTTCTGAAACTCTGCTTTCTGATTAGGCATCTTCTAACCTTCCCCAATAATTATTTTTAAAGCTTTATGATCTTAGACAATATAGAGTATTCTTTGTAGGGGGGATCTTTCTTGTAACTCGAAGACTTAGCACTACAGGGAAATATCTTGATGAAAGACTTTGTAACTTCTTCCTTTTCTCTGACTGTTTTTCTGAGAACTAACTGCATTTGTTTTGTCACATAGTTTCTGTCTTGAAATTTGACAACATTCAGTAGGAAAGTTTACCAAGAACAGCAAAAAACCCCTTAGTTTTATTACAAAGACATGAATACATCATGTTGCAGCACAACCAAAATCTGTTCTGAGTGACACACCATGCAGCAGAATTTAAGACCAAGAACCACAGATTTTGTTAGTAGAGAGTTGACATGATTGAAGACAGTCCTCAGCAGATGCATGTCCTAGATCCAGACATTTGTCTGGAAAAGTGTAACTCACCATATGCAGCCCTTGTAATCACAGGAGCGTAAGTGATTTAAAAGAAAATACAAAACTCCTTCTCCCTTGTGAAATAGTATAGACCAAATATGTTTCAGATGGTGCGTGTCTAGCATTACTTCTTAATAGTTTAAAAAGAAAATAGTCTAAAGAATGTACAGACCAAAACGATTTACATATAATACACAAACACTTCTGTTCTAGAAGTAATATTTAGTATAGGAACTATGTAAAGTGCTAAAACTAAATTTCTGAAATTGCTAGGGGGAAAAACCCCTTGAATATTTGCAAATGTGCTTAACTGCCTGAGAAAAATAATTTCTATTATTTGGTCCACCACATACTCATCAGTACTTGACCTCAGTACTCAAGTACGACAACTTCTGCCACACTTCTGTTGTTCCCAATTTTACAGCCAAAAAGTAGCACGTTACATCATCCTCGTCATCAGTGTTGAAGGTAGCTAGGTTCACTGTATCTTTGATTTAAAAGGCTCCGGTGTCACTTGATGGTTCTAAAGCAATTTAACATATTTTAATTGTCTCATTTATATGCAATATATACAATTGCTGGAACGGTAGCACCTTACAAAATCATTGTAAGGTTTTGCAAAAGCCATCAGTGCTTCCGTGCTGTTGCGCTTGGCGAGGGGGAGCTGGTCCCCGGGAGCTTTCCTTCCACGCAAGGAGCTTCCGTCAAAGCTCAAGTTACTGGCTTGAAGGTCAGCAATGTTTAAGCAGACAAAAGGATGCTAACAGGGAGCTCAGCACTGAACGAGAAAAAAAATCAACCTTACTCTGTCGCAAAGTCTCAACCAAGCTGAAGTATCAACTCAGCCACGGGGAAGGACGAAAATGTGGGTAATGTCAGAGGACTCTTGGCCCTTAGGGAGTGCAAAGTGGGTTGGAATGGTTTAGGTTGGTTTATGGTTTAGTAATTAGGGTCAGATTTCAACATCAATTGCTCAGGCTGTTTGACAGAGGAGGAAATTTGGCACCAGGCAGGTGTAGCAATTTTTCGCTTTAAGTGACAATGTGAGCTCCGTCTCCCTGAGCAGAAAACCAGCTACATCCTTCGTCTTGCAAAACCGCTGCTGTAGGAGCTGAAGCCACACTTGAATCATCTGGTCTTGCACTTTATTAAAAATCTAAATCTCAGAGGGTTTGGCTGTCTCAGTGGGAGGGCTGGGGGTCCCTTCCTGCCACCCCAAGCCCTGGAGAAGGCTTCAGAACAGGGGAGGGCACAGGGTCTAGGACATGAGAAGCTGGAGAAATGAACTGTGCTAGGACTGGAGACCTTGTTAATGGAGTTCTGACTCCACAACATCAAGAAAAAGGTTAATTTAAAAGCATGGAATCCCTTGATGTTGTTACAGCCAGAGAATGTTTCCACTTTTTACAGTAATGACATTTTCGGTAGCTTGTCCCAAAGAGACAGCTAGACAAGAAAAAAGCCCTTTGTTTTCCCATGTGTCCGGGTTAAATTCATTGCTGTTACATTTCAGTTTAAAATTCATGGCCCTATTGAGGTAATGTTTTATTTGGCAAGCTTGCCAATTCCAAATTTATCCTTTTATTTATAATATTTGGTAAGCCTTGTATTTGGCTGCTAGTGAAATAGCAATGGAATTACCCAAAGTTATTGTTTTATTACAGTTGTAAAAGCCACCTCAGAATTGGATGCCGGTAAGAAATGAACTTCTGTTTTAGAGATGAAGAGATGGACTGTAAAATGCTGCTCTAAGTCTGTTTGTTAAGACTGAAAACTCAATGGAGTTTCTGCTACCGCAAGAAATCTGTAAAAGCAACAAGACCAGGCACTACAATAACTACAGCTGAAAATGAAACAGGTTAAATTTGGAGGAGCGATACTATACGGAAAGAAGTCTTTTCTTCTCTGTAATATTTTTAGGCTGAGTTCCGGCCATACATGGTAAAAAAAAAAAAAAAAGAAATTTGTTCCTTATAAAACACACTCTGCCCCCCAATATCCAAAAATAAGCCAAAACCATGAAAGTCTTTTTCAAGACTTCATGTGATGAATTACACATTTAACAAACACTGGGTTATTAAGCTGTTTGAATACAGTTTTCTATTTTCTCATATGTTTACCATGTTACCACTTCATACACATCTGTATTATAACATTTGAAACTAGTTTTGGGACTTAAGCTTTTAAAAATACTTTATGGATAATTTCTTAAACTGCTACATGTAACAGTAGAAAGTTTATGCATGATACTGCTTGTATTTTCCAGTACTTGAGGAGTTCCTCCCTCCATATTATTATTTTTTTTTTTTTAAACAGGGCTCTTAATGAAAAAACATGATCTAAAAGGTCATTTAAAACAAATTTCCGAGCATTGATCATTAACATCAGCAGGATGGCAATGAGAGCAGCTGAACACTGATAAAGATGTCAGGCTGCAACACATGTGCCTCTACATGTGTGCACGTGGCCAGGGATGAAGGAGACTTGGTGGGCAGTAGTGCAGTAAAATGGAGAGCAACTCTTTCGAGCTAATTTAGGATTTTGCAACCCAAGTTTCCATTTACAGCCTTTGCTATTAAAGCAACTCCCCTTAACCAGAGGGAAAAGACAAAACAGCCCTTGCAATGCAGAGACAATTCTTAGACGCAGCGTCTCACACCACCCAGTGGTCTGTAAAACATACACATGCAAACAGGTGATGCTTTTGTAAAACGTTTCCTACCAACCTCGTACACAGAAACGTAATTAGCAACTGTCAAATGACCTAGAGTAAATCTAACCACGGTGGCTCAATGGGGATGATGTAAACCAGACCAAGACTTCCAAGTACTACAGCTGTGTTTAAAAAGCAAAAAAGAAAAAAACCAAAACTCGACTAAATGTTCTAACTCCGTGTTTTCTTTTAAATGCAGAATGTGTAGTCAATTGGAAAATTTGAAACCCTCTTTCTGCAGCCTAATAAATACATGAATTAGCCAAGAGGTTTTGGAAAAGCAGGGAGATTCACAGCCTTTTATCATTCCTTTATTGTGAACTCGAATACTTAAGAAAACATAAAACCAAGGTTTAATCAACACCGATAGTAAATCTGACTTGAACAGCGAAAGGAGCTCTAACCATTACTTGCTCAAATGGTGTGGACAAAGGTCACGTTTTAACCTTGATCTTGTATGGAATATTAATGGATGGGAGGTTCTTTGTAGTATATATTAAAACGCTCTTAAATATATCTATCTGTAAGACTCAGAACTCATCTCCACAAATTACTTTTATTGAAACCATCTTTAAAGAGAGCAAACATTAGTTCAAGCTGACTTTAAACAAGGTGAAGCATTTAATAATCATTACGGTTCATAACTGTGTTAGGGAAGAGTCAATGAGCGGCCAGACTAACTTCTTTTTAATTGGGAAAACCACCATTCTGATGACACAACTGATAAACTGGCAAGTCTCCCTGGGGCAGTCTGAATCTCTTGCTTAGAAAAGGAAAGTGTATCTTAACAGTTAACGCACGTTTACACAGTAAACTTATAAAGTAAGAGAGACTTTTCAGTCTCTCTTAAACATCGCAGTTGTCACGAGGTGGATGCTGCAGACCGTTTCAACCGTTGGCAGTAATTTTAAACCTCAAGGATGATTAAGAGCCTGGGGCAGAGTACCAGGCAGAATGGTAGATCTTTTTATCTTACAATGCTGCCGAGTTAAAATATCAAACACTTGTGAATGTCTTAGTGAATGACATGTTAGAGTGCTCAGCAGATGGACAACAGGTGAAACACAGTGCGCTGCCATATCAAGAACATTAGAAGATTTAAAGATCATTTCCAGTTTTAGGATCTGGGATCTTCTTCTAGATCCAGTTCCTTATCCCTGAAACTTAGGAAAGCAACTAAAGGTTGTGTTGTAACCCAAACACAAATCCATGGTATACGCTGAAGGGTTTTTTTGTTGTTGTTTAGGTGGGTTTGGGGTTTTTTTGTTTGGTTGGTTGTTTTGTTTTTCCCCCCTCTCCCCTGAGGTGTGTTGGAGATATTATGTATTTTCTTTCAGCAATATGCTTTAACAAAGAATATACTTTTTTTCTTGTTACCTGGGGCTTGTTATATTCGTTCCTAACTCAAAATGCTTGTGCAGCTACCTGGATAGAAAGAAAATGAATGTTTCATCCTTCAGATACTGAGGAAAGCTGTGAAACACCCTCAGATATGGTCAGGGCTGGATACCCCTAAGAATCTCCTCCTATCTGTTACTAGGATCATATCAAAACAGAAACAGAAAGCAGCAGTATTTTCATAATGATGTGACTTTTAATTTGAGACCGTAGTAGACTGCCAAACATAGAAGTGCTTGACATTAGGAATGCTTTTAACTGTAGAAAATTTTTCATAGCACTGGATGAGGTTTCCCAGTCGAGCAGGGGGTTCTGCCCCCATTTTTTTCAGTAGGATTAACCCGACTGAATCCCAGTTAACGTTGAAAACCACTTTTCCTTCTGGCACAGTAAGCAGAAAGGGGAAACCACACCTGAATGAAGTACCTTATCTGAACCACCCCAGTATATTTATACATTATGCCCTCTAAAGCTTTACAAATATTTATCATGAGTGCTGGAATTGACAAAAAAAGCTTCATAATGTTAACGGTGTTTTAAAGCAATTATTCCCTCCATCGCCTCTTTTTGGAAAATAGAAAAAAAAAAAAAAAAAGCCATTCTCACAAGCTGTTGTACATGCTATGAGTTCACTTCAGCTTCTGCTCATTTCTAGAAGATTTCTTGAGCCAGCTTTCCTGATTTGAAGCGCGAGAAAAAATTCTGCCCAAACAGGCTGACTTTCAACACAAATGAAACAAAAATGAAGGGTGGAGATTGGGTAAGAAGCAACTTACACCCTGCTAGAAGGTGCTCGTGTATCACAACAGCTATTTCTCTGGCTCTTAGAAATTGTTTACTGAATCTAAAAGCGGGATCCATCAATGACACCTTTTCCCATAGTTAATGACAGATCAACACTTGCAAAATGATGGAACAAACAGTCCTAATAAGCATTATAGCTTGAAGAAGGCACTTTTTGCGGCCGCCTTTAACATTCTGAGTTAATGTACCTCTCCTGGTATCACAGGGGTGCTCTTACCAACCTCACCTGCGCTGCATATTCCAGCAGGGCTCATATGTGCCTTCACACAGGAGTGTTAAGGGGCAGAAAATCTTTCCTTCTGATCTGCAGTCTTGAGGGAATGTGGTCTTTCTGGCCAAGGTTGGATTTGGCTCCCCACTTCTATTTATTTTAGAGTTTTTTTAGTCAAAGGAGGAGACACTGATTATCGCCCACATGGTTTGTTTGCTTATGCTCTGAACTAGAGGTAAATCCAAGTGAAGCAGAACTCTTGCTGATTTTTTATTCTATTATGGGGGAGAAGGGACCTTTCCAGGTGGGAAACCCTGAGTGTTCTGGTTTTGGTGGCTATTTAGGCACCACAAAATCACAACTATGTTGAACTGTTACTGTTCTGTCAATTGCCTTTTTTTTTTTTTTTAAATTAAGAATAATCACACCCCCAAGTAATAGATATTTTTATATATATTGCAAAAAGTTATACCAACAGCTGGGGGCGAGGGACGGGGCAATATGTTAGCTAGTAACACTGCTCCTTTCCTTAGCTAGACAGAGGTCGCTGACACGGCTCAGCAAGATGTGAGCCACCATCACCATTTATTTACTCACCTAGTAGGTGCTTGAGGAAGTAGAGGTTCAGCTTACCACCTCTTGGCATCAAAAGGATGATTTACAAGTTCCTGCTTGCACTCCTGCAGGCTGAGCTCTTACTTTTGCAAAAAAGCAGTAAAAAAAAATGCTTGCTGGGACTGGCTATGGCTTTTTCAGAGGAGACTCAGTTGAAATCAGGGTAATAGGTACTTTGCCCATCTTCTCGGTGATGTGAGACACAAGAACATCATCTTAAGTCTTACCTATTTCCAGGACTCAAAATCAGGCTAAGAAAAAGATTTGGTACACATAAGTTCCTCTGTTCAGAAGGGGACTGGATTAGGGCTTTTTGATTTTTGTCCATGCTATAGCTAAGTACAGCTATCTTGGTGGTTATTTTTTATTTGACATCATCTGTTCTCCGTCATTTTTTCCTTCTCTCAGCAGCTGATGTTATAGCTGCTGCTTTTTACGTACCCTGCCTGTGATAGCAAAGCAGTCCTCTCATATGCAATATTAACTGACACCACATTTTCTAACATGCAGAGAAGAAAAAATGTCACTTTGTTTTAGTAAGTTAAGCCACAAAAGAGGTCTGGCAAGCTGAAGTGAAATACATTAGAGGTGATAACACAGCCGGCAAAGCAAGGATATTAAAAACCAAACTCACCCATAAAAAGTGAGACGCAGGAACCCAATCCTGTGGCCAAGTTTAACCAACTCTCCCTGCCTGGTAGCAGCTCCTGTTAGTACCGCGATTCCTAGTTTCTTTAGGGTGCACAGCCACTTGTACGCGCTTTCATCATTGTACAAGATTTCTTCAAAAGGTATTTTGGGAAGCTGCAGGTCTGAGCCCCAGTACTGGCGTTCTGAAAAGGAACAAACAGAGGAACAAGTGCTTAGCTGTTTTGTTTGACCAAAGCTCAGGACATAGTCAAATTATGAAGTTAATGGGATTTCTACACACTTGCAAATATGCCCTCAGTCCTGCTGTCAACCGCCTGAAACTGGGTCCCTGCATTTGCCTGGATAACAAGCAATCTTTGTGATGAAATTCAACAAAACATTGCAGCAAAGAAAGTTTAACTCCGAAGTTGAATGAAAAACCTCTTAAAAGGGATATTTTTTGTTAACAGTACATCAGAGCTGTGCATATTCATTTTTCTGTCCATCCTGGTGATCCACAAGAGTGAAAATCTGAAACGAAGACCACTTTGAAAGTTTCTCATCTAGGGTAAAATACCACGGCATACCCTGAGATCTCCTTCAGAGGTATTATTGTATGCATATACAATAATGAAAAGATTATTGTCCTGATGAAGGAACAGGGGAAGACACACCTCAATATAAAAGCTTAGAAGCAGAGTAGCTACATCAATCACATAATTGACCAATGAGTTTTCTTTTGTAGACCTGTCTTAGGGCAAAGCCTTTGGTTGTCCCCTGATCTCCTGGAGCACGTGCTGCCTGCAACTCCCGGTGTGTTGTCACTTGCTGGCAACCAAACCCAGCATCCTCTCAACGGCCGCATTAGATGCGAAGAGGCCAGCTCCCAGCAGGCAGAGGGAGAACAACTCTGGAACTCAGCAAGCCCTGTCTTCCCAGCAGGTATTTTTGCTCTGCTTTGCTAAAAACTCTGTGTCTGGGCATTAAAGCACAAGTGCACCTGGATTCTGGCTGCCTCTACTCAGATTCTGGACTGTGCAGTTATTTCTTATTTCTTGCTTTTATTTTTCTTCCTGGTTTATTTTGTGTCCTCTTTCCTAGACATTTCCTTCCTTCTCCATGAGGCAAACTTGGATTTTTAGACCTTGACTCAAGTAGCGAGGTCAGGACTGGGATTTTCTCTGTCTCCTAAGATGCTGAACACAAAGGTAAGAAGGAATTCTTATCAGCGGGTCTAACGAAGAATCTTCTTCCAGCATGGAGTGGGTTGTCTTAGCCTTTGTTGGAGACATGCCATTCCAGTGGGAGCCATAGGAATGACCCAAATGTTTACGGAGCTAGGGAATCCCTTACACGCACCTAAAAACAGCTTTTCCTTTCCTGCCCTCTTTCTGTCCCAGGACAGAAGTCCCACGCCTTCCACTTTGTTCCTCCCCATTTCAGACAAACGTCAGCTATAGACGATGACGAATTTAATCCTTGTCTCTCACCGCTCTTCATTTTCAGGACTTTGGGCGGCTCATGGAAAATGGTGAGGGAACATGCCCACACCCACCCGAGAGTAAGCCAAGCCTTGAGCCTCCCCTTAGGAGTTCCGAAGAGCAGCCAGAAGGGAACCTGCTGGGGGAAAGCCTCTCCAGCTCCTCACGTCTGAGAGCGCGCATAGCTACAGAAACCTCCCCAAGATGGTGTTTTCTTCATTTTTTTTCTTTTCCTCCCTGAAATAAACACGTAATCCTTCAAGAGGACTCCAGGAGGGACGTTCACCACTGCGACTGAACGGCCACCCACTGTGGAGTGAGGTAGCCAACGCGGTTGGGCCTCTTGCAGGCAAGAAGTAGAAGCAAGTTAAGCAAGAGAGAAGGTTTGCCTTAAACAAGGACACAGCAGGCTAACGGGACCCGTGACCGCGCGGAAGCGTTTCACGGCACGGTATAAATTCTAACAGCAAAATCAGCCGTTGGCAGTTTCTGGAATAGCTAAGAAAAAACACACGCAGGCTGAGGAAGCCCAATGAGGAAGACAACTGCATGTGGGAAAGAGAGGAAACAAGCAGGAGTTAAGTGTGAAAGAGAGACAAGCCTGGCACGTCCAGTAGGTGGACAAGGTAATTGGGGAAACCAAAATAACCCCCCAGGACACCGGGAACGTGCTGGGGAAAAAATCCCAACCCACAAAGCAAGTCCTGGTTGAAAAAAATGAAACACCACAGGGAAGAGGAGGGGTGCTGGTCCCAGCCTTCCAGAGGCAGGAGGAGAAGAATAAAACACTGAGAAACGATGAGAAAAAAAGAAGGAGGCAAAAAAAAAAGGGGTTTTAGTGGGCGCTGGTTTCCTTCACCACTACAGCCCTCTTCCCCTCACCGTGAAAGCTCTATGCACCCCAGCACCGAGACACAACCAGTAACCCCAGTGCAGCACCTCTCCGCTGGTTTATACTGGTGGTTAATGTAGGACATGCTTGTTAATAACTAGTTGTTTACCGGTGTGTTGATGGTGACCGGTCCTTAGCACTGGGGGCTGTTGGTGACGGGCGCTGCCACGGAGCTCCAGGGGGGAGTGTCAGATGGTGCTGCTGGCTTTGGACCTGGCCCCAGCTCCGGAACGGCTCTGGCTCAAAATAAAGGGAGGGACAGACGGACGGACAGAGAGACATTCGGTTGTAACAGCTCCAGCACGAGAGCTTCTGTCCTTCGGCTCCAGAGGGAGCAGGAGCCACCTATTCCCCAAATACACCTGATGGTGCCAGAGGCTGCGGGCTGGGCAGGAGAGCAGCGCTCCTGCGGGGACAGGCGGGGAGGCACTGGGAGGAGTGGGATGGGAGCATGACCGAGGCTGCACATGAGGGTGCAGAGGAGGATGAGGGATATGGGAAGGAAGATGGGAGGATTCTGATTGACTTCAAATAAACACAGAGTGCTCCACGAGCATGACTTTGACCTCAACTAACTCAGGGGCCTAAATGGTTGACCTCAAGTAACCCCACTGTGGTTCCCTGAGATGGAGTTTGACCTCAAGTAACCCCAGCCTGGTCCCCCGAGACAGAGTTTGACCTCAAGTAACCCCGGGGGCTAATTACTTGACCTCAAGTAACCCCAGCCTGGTCCCCCAAGATGGAGTTTGACCTCAAGTAACCCCGGGGGCCAATTGGTTGACCTCAAGTAACCCCAGCCTGGTTCCCCTGAGACAGAGTTTGACCTCAAGTAACCCCGGGGGCTAATTACTTGACCTCAAGTAACCCCAGCCTGGTCCCCCGAAATGGGGTTTGACCTCAGGTAACCCCGGGGGCCAATTGGTTGACCTCAAGTAACCCCAGCCTGGTACCCCGAGATGGCATTTGACCTCAAGTAACCCCAGGGGCTAATTGGTTGACCTCAAGTAACCCCAGTGTGGTCCCCCGAGATGGAGTTTGACCTCAAGTAACCGAAGGGGCCTAATTGGTTGACCTCAAGTAACCCCAGCCTGGTCCCCTGAGATTGAGTTTGGGTGAATCAGGTCACACCCGGGGTTACTGGAGGTTAAACTCCACCTCGGGGGACCAGGCTGGGGTTACTTGAGGTCAACCAATTAGCCCCCCGGGGTCACTTGAGGTCAAACACCGTCTTGGGGGACCAGGCTGGGGTTACTTGAGGTCAAGTAATTAGCCCCCGGGGTTACTTGAGGTCAAACGCCGTCTCGGGGGACCAGGCTGGGGTTACTTGAGGTCAAACTCCATCTCAGGGAACCACAGTGGGGTTACTTGAGGTCAACCATTTAGGCCCCTGAGTTAGTTGAGGTCAAAGTCATGCTCGTGGAGCACTCTGTGTTTATTTGAAGTCAATCAGAATCCTCCCATCTTCCTTCCCATATCCCTCATCCTCCTCTGCACCCTCATGTGCAGCCTCGGTCATGCTCCCATCCCACTCCTCCCAGTGCCTCCCCGCCTGTCCCCGCAGGAGCGCTGCTCTCCTGCCCAGCCCGCAGCCTCTGGCACCATCAGGTGTATTTGGGGAATAGGTGGCTCCTGCTCCCTCTGGAGCCGAAGGACAGAAGCTCTCGTGCTGGAGCTGTTACAACCGAATGTCTCTCTGTCCGTCCGTCTGTCCCTCCCTTTATTTTGAGCCAGAGCCGTTCCGGAGCTGGGGCCAGGTCCAAAGCCAGCAGCACCATCTGACACTCCCCCCTGGAGCTCCGTGGCAGCGCCCGTCACCAACAGCCCCCAGTGCTAAGGACCGGTCACCATCAACACACCGGTAAACAACTAGTTATTAACAAGCATGTCCTACATTAACCACCANGGGGGGGGGACCAGGGTGGGGTTACTTGAGGTCAAACGTTGTTGGGGACTGTCTTTCGGGTCGTCTCTTTCCAACCTATGAATCTGCAGCGTTACTTGTGATTAAACTGTGTCTGGGGCCCATCTGGGTCCAGTGGAGGTCATCTAATTGGTCTAAGGGTTACGTGAGCTCTATTGCCCTCTCTGGGTCCACACTGGGGTTATTTGTGGTCAGCCTAGTGTCTAAGTCTTTCCAGTTTTCAGAACTCATTATTTTTGTTGGGGTTGCATTTCAGCCTCGCTTGTGCCCAAGTGAGTTTATCAGGCACAGTCTTTTCAAACACAGCCAGTAACCACATCTACAATTTTAGATTTATTTTTTTTTCCACCAGAACAAGCTGGTGCTGCCCACTGTAGATTGTTTTCTGATGACTTCTCCCTAGGAATGTTGTTATTCATACTGAATGTTTTATGTTTTAATATTTCCATTCTTTATAATGCAAGTAAATAAGGTTTCTTTGCTGTCCGGCGCTTTCACCCAACCCTTCAAAACTGTCAGCCTTTCAGCTCTAAGGCCTAGGAGTTGTGACACACTTTGTTTGAGGTAACCTTTCACCCTCAGCTCCCAGAACTACACCGTGGAACACCATCAGCATCATCCCGTGAAAAAAACATCCATTTTGGTGGAAAGCGGACCAGGGCAAGAATGATAAAAAAGGTCTCTATATATGAAGAATAAAAGAGCCAGCTTTAAAATCATTTTCATGAGAGCTGGGAATTATGGGAAACTTTTTTCTCCTGGTGAAACTGATTTTTCACTCTTACCAAAAAGTTTCCCCTTCTGAAACCAATGCCATTTTATTTTGACGGGTAAAGAAAAATGTACATCAGAGAAAAACGAAGGTTCTGTGTGGCTGAGTGTGAAATGGTTCTCTCTCAGCCTCGCATTGCAGACATCCAGAACATCCTCAGGGGACAGCTATGGATTCTTCCTCCATCATCTTTCCATATAAAAATCCCGAGTCTTACCGATACGGCTCAAAAAAAATGCACACCAAATGTAGAGCACATATTAGAGGAAAATGTTTGACAACTAAAACTTCTGGCGGAGCTCTGTGAAGAAGCTCGTTTAATAACCTGAGGCCAGTGGGTTCAGTTTCCTTCGCCCATGTCCAGGAAATATTTTTCACCTGAGAGCACAGCTGGTGGCGCCCTCTACCACTGAAACTGCCTCAACCCCCTCTCTGGGTGCCTTAACACTTGCTTCTAACTTTGGTAAATTTTTAAGCATTTGGGCTGAGGTTTTCCATGGCAGTATGTGCCAAAAATAATTTTGGGAGAGCTTCAACAACAACGAAAACAGATCAAAAAAAAGCCTAGAGCAGTGAAAAACGAGGAGTGTAGCCAAGTCCCAAATTTCTACATTGGCTTAGCAGAGAAGTTTTAGTGCTTTCATTCTTTCAAGTGTCAAGTTTGGCAAGTAAGTTGTTCACATGTTAGTAATATCCATTTGCCATGACTGTGAAACTAGTCAAGTTTGGCCAATACTTTGGAAAATACCACTTTGTAGATGCTCCCATAGCCTTTTTTTGTTTTTTTGTTTTTTTTTTTTCTTTTCAGTTTGGCAGCAAAATACTCCTTTCACACCGAGTACGCTCCAGACCTCGAGTGAGGGATATAGCAGGACCATTGCAAAACCCCGATGAGGAAAGTAATTTCCATGTAAAATGAACAGACTCGCAGGAAACAAGGCCAAAGATAGCACCATCTACATGCTTCAAAACCTGTGTAATTCTGATCTCAACTATCCGTTCCCCTGGGACTTCTCTCACCTGTCGATTTCAGGATATTCTGACGTTTGGAAAGATAAATAACAACATGATTGTTCTTCTGCAAGTGATGGGACACGTCACTGACTTCCCCAGACTGATGTATAAACTAAACATCAGCTCAGTATTCATAATTTCCATTATTCCACACATAATTTTGCACGAACTCACATCATGTTTATATCACACCACAGATGTAAGAGATTTAGAAAAAAACTACCGATAAAGTAATTTGTCCACATGGAGAACTTAGGACAAGTCAGGCTGCTGCAGGAAGAACCTCTTTGTTAACCAACTCTTTAAAACTCCTCCAGTCAGATATATTTTAAGATTTTCAGAGACATTTGCAAAACCAAATTCATTTCCTTCAATAAAAGGCAGTCCTGTAACTGTTCATTAGTGCAGGCAAAACCACATAATAACAACTAACCCCCGTGATTCTCTATTTTGGCCTCAATATTCATAGGCCAAAATCACTTTGTTAAAATAATTAACATTTCCCCCCACTCCCCTCCATTTTTCCCCCCCAGACTAATCCTGCTGGACCAATTTTGCCAGACAACACTAAAACAGATAGCACCTAAGTTTTAATGGCTCCACTGCATTTAGCCAAGAACTTAAGGGACCTGTAAAGTAGACGGAAAGCAAAGAGGCAGGAAATTAATCACGGAGCACAGCTTCTCCCCAGGACACTTTCTGGAGGCTGCCAGTTGCTAATGCGGTTAGTTAACTTTAATTTAATTTGCCTGTGCTACTGGCAGAGGACACTGCCACAATTATGGGTCACATTTGGTACTTTACAACTAATAGCGATTTTCTTCGGCAGCCGAAAGAATTCCAGAGAATAAAGTCCTAAAACACCGCACAGCATCCCTGTACCCCTGAATCCATCCCGATCTTTTGTTTATTCAAGGGTATTTTAACATAGTACAGGGAGTTTAAAATAATACAGGCTTCAAAGCCAAGATTCCACTTGGTTGCCCGTGCACCTGAAAGAAAGCTGCTACAGGGACTCTGTAGTGATTTTATTGTTACAAATTGCATTTTCAGTGCATTAAAACTGAAACAACTACAGGTTTACTAGTATAAATGAATTTTAGATGAAGATACGACTTTTATTATGCTGCCTTGCTAGAAAGCATCATCAGTAATCTGCTTATCTACGTATATTTATGATAGCACATATAAATACCACACATACCAGTAGCTATAATATTGAGAGGTGTTAAAGAGTGGTACTAACATTTCCTCAGAAATCCATTTTTCTATTGTAAAACTCTGGTTTTAATTGCTTATAACTTTGGCAAAATACAATCTTTTGGGTTCGGGTTTTTTTTTTTTTCCCCCTTAAATGCTGAACGTTCCCTTATATTGAATTTATGAGGTGAACCACCACTCAGGATGAATAGGCTGTTTCTTAGAGGAAAACTAAGCACAGGAGCACATTTTTTGCTCATGTCTGAAAGAATTCCAGCCAACGCTCTAATTCTTCTCATTTTGGTGACTGAGGTGATGTCAGAAATACGTTCTGGTGAATCCCTTCCCTCCCAAGCTTGTTGGGGTACAAGTCCACGAAGAGACTTGGTAACAGCCCTTCCTACAGCCGAAAGTGTCCCCACCGCTGTGCTGCCCAGGCAGCCGACTACCTGCTGCAGGATGTCACCTGCAGATGCAGTGAGGGACAAGAATGAAAGAAGGCTCAGAGAGCTGGGGTTGTTCAGCCTGGAGAAGAGAAGGCTCCAGGGAGACCTTAGAGCCCCTTCCAGTACCTGCAGGGGGCCTGTAGGAAAGATGGGGAGGGACTTTGTAGTAGAGCCTGTAGTGACAGGACAAGGGTTAACAGTTTTAAACTAAGAGGGTAGATTTAGACTAGATATAAGGAAGACACTTTTTACGCTGAGGGTGGTGAAACACTGAAATGGTCTGAAGTTGCTCTTGGTTGCCCAGAGAGGTGGTAGATGCCCCATCCCTGGAAACATTCCAGGTCAGGTTGGATGGGGCTCCGAGCAATCTGATCAGGTTGAACATGTCCCTGCTCATTGCAGGGGAGTTGGACTAGATGGCTTTAAGGGTCCCTTCCAACCCAAACTATTCTACGAGCTAAGCTGTCCCCACGCTCTTTACTAGAGGTTCTCTCCCGGACCCCAGAGCAGGAAAGATGTGAAGTGACGGGTGGAAGCAGCTGTCAGGGAGCATTGAAGACATGTGTTATCTGTGAAAAATCCGGGAAACCGAACTGGGTGGTAGAAAAAAAGGTGACTCTGGAGACCGAATAAAAACTGCTGAGGGCTGCCGAGGAAGCTGAAGCCAAGTAAGGGGAGCTGGCGTACCTCAGCCTGGCGCCTTGGGAGCTGGAATCAAAGCGACAGAGCTCCAGAAAAGACCAAGGCTCTTCTAGCTAAATAATGAGACTGCAAAGATTCTTTTTTTCCCCCCCTTTTGTATAAATGGCCAGCAGCTGCCTTGCACTGAGACAGGACCAGCAGCCTCTCCCGTGGCTACATAATCTCTGGGGTGACAACAGTGTAATTTATTTCCTGGGGGTGACGAGAGCAGGAGGTGATGAGGAGAAAGCCACCAGCTGCCAGGTTCTGCACAGCCGTACCCCCAGCACCAGCCGCTTGATGGACCCCTGCCCTGCTCCCAGCTCCTCTCACAGCGCCTGCTACCACCCGAAACGTTCACACAGTGCATTCAAGTCTCAATTCACAGGAAAAAAATTAATTTTATTGTTGAACTGAAAGCATGCAAGCCTTTATACTCCCCCACCGTGACAGCTCTCTGTCCCTTCCGCTGATCTCCGCTGGGTTGGCTGCGGTACCACGAAGGGGCAGTGTGTGACTGCTGATCTCAGAGCTGTCACCTGCCGTGGCTGGGCTGATTTCACAAGCAAAATAACCCTGGTGACTGTGATTCCCCCCGCTCTTTGGTAGCAACTTTGGGTGTTAGATACTTCAGACTGCCTTGGGAGGTATCAATAATGCTACACGTTAACTTGGAAAATGAGGAAATGAGGTGTGACCTGCTCACTCCATCTGGAAAGCAGCACTGGTGGCAGATACGAAAGACCATTTGGACACATACACCTGCCCTTTGAAGTTACTGTAATGCTCAGAAATAAGTGTGGGGTAATTTCTTTCTCTCCTGTACAAACGACCTATTTGAGATTCATTCTCCCCCAATACAACACCGTCTGCCTCATTGCTCTCGTCTCACTAATTGTCTCATAAATTTGCCAGTTTACCAATTTGTATGCACAAATAAACAAACACACACATTCAAACCAAAGACATAGCACGATAATGGGTAAACAGGACAAAGATGCGATTTCTTACATTCCGTTTTGCATAAATTCTGCATTGCTTCCAGTCTTTTGCAAAACTCTAAACATTAGTTTTAAGTCAAGCATCGAATCAGAGCTCCTATTCTTACAGTAGGAATGTAATTGGTTTCCCTTGCTTTGATATGTTTTGTCTGAAGCTGCTTATTCTTTAGAAAGTGCACAATAAAGCGTGAAAAGATTTTAGCTATTCCAGAGAATGATTGTTTTGTTTAAATCACATTGAGCTTGCTTGATATTTAGCTAATATTCAGTTAACTTGCCCAATCATTGATCACAGAGATCACATACTAGAAATGAGAACATAAACATTTGAAAAATGCAGATGGCGTCATTTTAAAAACACTTACAACTCTCTTTATTCCAACATCCCTTCAATAGACAGGACCAGTAAAAAACTATTACATATTCCAAGCAGCTTTCAGAATGGGAGCTCCGGGAGATTTCACCTGGTGATCGAGGGATATGCTGCACTTGAAAAAGATGTAACGGGCCAGGTTTGGGTTGGGTTTTCTTCCCCTCCCCCATGTATAGGTAGCCAGTACAAAATACAATAAGCTCATAAAAAAGGTGAACCCAGACACTACATAGTTACAACATTTTTCAATCATTGCAAAGTCTGCAAATTTCCAACCACTACAACTCCCCTCTCCTTTGGCTACGGCTGCTGAGAGACTGTCCAAGAAACACAACACACATACCCAAATATAAGCTATTCACACAGACCATCTTTTATGCTCTACCCTGTGTTTCAAAGAAGCTGTAGTATGACTGACAAGCTGCTGAATTTCACAACATGTTCATGAAATGAGAAAAGCGCAATCCTTGAGGAGGGATATAATCTCACCTCATTAAATTCCTTTTAGTGACCACTCCGTGGCCTGCTACTCACTGCTCCACTGTGTTTAACTCAATATACATCCTTTCACACATTTGAAAGATGGGGGAAAAATAAAATATGAATGTTTTCCTTTTTCTCTATTAAAAGTTATGAAGTTAAAATAGCTTTAGGTATGCTGCATGAACTGCCAAGAATATCCTTTGAAAGCCAAATTTAAGCTTCAGTGTCAGTGCAGGTAAATAACCACGTGAAAACTAAGGGAATATTTTAAGTTTCAACTTCTCCTTCCTCGTCTTTCTTGCTGTCTTGCTAATAAATTTTTTCCTAATTTCCCTTACATAAAACAAAGTATAGAGGAATATTAGTATTTCAAAGAATATACCGACAGATTTTTTTTCCCCCACTTTTGGCAATAAATATATGCACCTGGAATTTAACTGCAGCTCCAGCAGCCCTAGGCTTCTCCGAGTACACGGACTGCAAAGTCTTCTTGTTCAAATTCCCAGTTCCCACTGTGCTTGCTAGAAGTTCCACCTAATACGTGACACCCCTTCTGCAGCCCACAGACACGGGCTGCAGTATTGGGTTTTGGGGTGGTTTTGGCTTTTGTTGCAAACACCTGCTTTGCCACAGCGCTGCAAAACAGCACACGCTCAGCAGTCCCCTGTCTGGGACTGTCCTTGATTTTGGTGTAACAAATCTGCCAACCCTTGTAGCCAACCTGTGGAGAACATTCAAGGAACAGCAACTCATTTGGTCTTCCTCCCAACCAGAGCCCCAGCAGTAGAAACAGTCATCTGGCCTCACATCTCCAACTCTACGGAGCCGAGGGAGGCAAGAGCCAAACTCAAAATGCTTCTGTAAGTAACCTGCAAGAGCAACCTTTTCTATGTGTAAGAGGTACCAGTGACGTGAATCCCACTGAGGTACTGGGAATTCATCCCTTCCCAGACTCTGCCGTGTATTCAGGAGTGGACACTGCCTACTGACTGAAGAGATGTTTAACCTTTACAGTACTGCTGTGATGTGGAAATCACAAAATTTCAAGGAAACCAAAACCTTTACTGATACTCTCCAGGACAGCTACTAAAACTGAGAAATGGTACAAGTAAAGCAGCTTCTTAGGCTTTTTTCAGATATTTAGCTACTTTGTATCAAAAAACCCCCACCAACTAAACAAAGACAGAAAGTGGTAAATATAGTTAAATCCTGGCTGGTGAGGCTATAAACTCTCTCCTTGAAGTTCCAGTTCTCTCACATGAATTCAGTTCCAGTGACAAGTGCAGCCAGCATCTTTAGCGGTTTGGGTTTGTTTTTCTTTTTGAAGGTGCAGGCTGGTACATGGAGGCTTATAAATCCTACCTCGTGTTTCAGAGAAGAAAAGCTCCAAGTTCCCAGCCCCTCAGTGGCATCTTGATGCAGCCAAGAGCTTAGTCTTTGAGCTACTGCAGGAGTAACCTTTCCCCCCTGATATTTGCCAATGTACTCTGTAATGACACTGGTAAATATGCCAAAAGCTGAAAGTGCATTGTGCACAGCTCCAGGTATTATTAATCTTGGGAAAGGTATGGAACGCAGCAGCGGTTGGTATCTGGGAGGAAAAATACACCGTGCAGCTTGTAAAGCTATTACTGTTCAAAACATGCCCTCACTTCATGTCTTAAAATCTTCTTTTTTAGAGTTTGTCTGAGGTCAATTTTTTACCTATTCTGAACAGCGTTAAGAAAACCTGTTCACATGTATACGCAGGCACTTGTATAGTGATGTACCTACCATGAACATGGAAAACAAACAGTTCCTTCTCTCTCTCCCCCCTCTGCTCCCAGCACTCAATTCCTTAGATGCTTCTAGGCCACTCCTCATGTACAGTGCTTTCCAACGAGCACTCTGTAGTCTTTCTTGACTGGTCCTTCAACCTGGTTCCAGTCATCTCCTGACTCGTGTAATTTGCAAATTTAATGTGGCTATTCCTTTCCATCACAGTCATGGACGAAAATAAGGAGGAGTATTACATAAAGCACAGACCTTCACAAAGCTTATCTTGATGTATCGTTCTGCCTTGATGGTAAACCATTACAGCTACTCTTTGACTGTTTTTTAAAGATGACACGTTTCCTTAGCACATTCGTGAAAATTTCACGTGCAACAATGTCAAATGCTTTCTGCTAAAAATATGAACGTGACCACTTTGGTTAATAATAAATATGACAAAGAAAATGATGAAAAAACAATTAAATAACAAACCTGGATACCTAGAGCATGAACCAAACCACTCTCTTGCCAGCACTGCATAAACCTCTCAAAAATATTAGAAAGGCATAATCTCCATGAACTGAAAGAAGCAGAAAAAAATTTTAGAGCCGTGACTAAAACACAGTGATTAATTTGCAACAATAAAGCCACGTAAAATGGGGAGAAACTTGCAGCGTTAACTTACCAGCTCAAGGCTGTATACAAAATAAATGTGTTTACTATTAGCAAAGAGGAAGTTGTCTGACAATCATACTGGCATTCTGCAGCTGACTGTTGGATGTTTACTTACACCGGGTGAACTGAGGTCTACTTTCTAACACTTACATCTGATATATGCATGAACTACTTTTAAACAACTCGTATTTGTATGAAAAGCAGTGAAGAACTTCCTCTCCTGACCAGTCCCATAGACCAGCTCAGCCAGGTAAGTACAACAGCAGCAGAAGAGAGACAAGTAATAGGTGTACACTAAAAGAAGCAGTATTTAAAAAGATTTCCCTCTCCTCAGACCCAGATGAAAATGTTATATGTTGTCCAATACTTAGAATTTGACAACTTAGCAGGTCCATAATTCTTTGGAAAAGGGACAGGAAAGCAAACATCATAAAACCAAAAAAAGATCCTGTGATGTGAAGATATTTAAATATTTTTTTTAAAGTCTATATAGATTTTCTAGTCTTAGAAAATCGTGTGCCCCACAGGGCATATTATTCTCCCATATGCTGAACAACAGGAACTTTATTCTCATTTTTATCCACAAAACCCCTTCAGCCTGAAAATCTATCAAGGAGCTGCACTGAACAGGGGCTGTACTCTTTCCCCATACTTCCTGGTGGTAACTGAGCTCACTCACATTCTTCATTATTTTATCACGTCAGCACAGCACGCTTTTTCCCCACTGCATAACCACAGCTAGTATAGTTTCCCCTGTACTACAGCAGAAATCTAAGAACATGTGCTGTGGAAGCTGAAGGGATAAGAAAGACGGGAATGAGGCATTAGTGTCCAGGCAGCCTTAAGGCTCACCTGCATAGCACAACTGCCAAATTGAAAATCTTTACATTTACGAATGTAGCTGAACAATTCATAATGGATAATAACAAAGGTCTTGTAGAATTATACTGTGTCTTTATTGACCATTTACATTATGACTAATAAACCCCCAGATCTATGTGTTTCTCAAAAGAGGAAGAATGAAATACTTTTGAGAGAATTAAGGATAAATAACAAACTCTTTCGATTTCAGAATAATAACTTGNTTTCTTGATCTTACAAGGTTAGGCATAAAAAACCCACCTACATTAGAGTTTGCACAGAGGAGAAGTCCTTTGTCCAGTTCCTGCAGGTGGTGTGCATGCATCAACAACCACTTGGAATTACTCAGCAGGTTGGGATAGTGCCGGTGAAAACCTTCTATAAGGAGTCATGTGAGAGAGAAAGTCTAGACATCATAGATTAACTTAAAACTCAAGTTAATCATAGATTAACTAAAATTATTTTGTCCACAACACGTATTTTAATGTTTGTTGAAGGCAAAATGTATTTTTGCTATATTGTAAACTGTGGATATGGCAGCCTAACTCACTGGGGCAGCTCTTATTAATTATCAGTACAGGATAAATCCAAATGACCAAACTCTTTTAGTAAAATATAACTTTTAACTTCTTCCTCTTAAAATTATCATCTCTCAGGACCTAGTAGAGAAACTGAAAGCACCCTTGATGCTGTTAATATCCCAGTTCAAACTTCGGTGCACCTTCCAGTATCATATTATCCCATTTTAAAGGACAATCATAATCTGAAATCTTTAAGTTACTTTAAATTTTGAACTTTAGGTTAGGTTAAGGTTTTAAGTAGCACCAGGTACTACCTCTGCTGAATCTTTTTCTCCTCCACCCAACAGGAAAATATCGTTGTGATATTACTTAGTTATTCCCCTTGCCCATCCTGTTGTTGGGATGCCAGTGTCTCCGAAAATAAGCCTCAGCAAATGCAATGCGATGCGGTGAGAGGCTGGCTACCGGAAAGCAACTGACATACTCAGCGCTTCCCACAAGCTTCCTCTACCACACACAAAATCTGAGTTACAGGGAGATGGCACGAAGTGGTAAATCCCTCCTGTAATGTTTGTTGGGGACAACACAAGTAACAGGAGGAGAAAAAAAAAAAGAGTATCTTTGAGACATCAGAAGTGGAGGAGTAGAAGATGCCTCTTTTGTTGCCCTTTTGGAAGTAAGCTGGGCTGAAAGAAGCCTCTATATACACAAATAGCAGACTGTGCATACAACACACATAGGATCTGTCAGTGTTTTTAAAAGGGGAATCTTGACATATTGCCATAGAGCTATTTATAGTCACTTCCCTCATGCCGCAAAAATCTGACCTGCTCTTCTTTTCAGGTTTGACACACACGTGACATCTAATTTCTTCAATCAGAAATTATGATGAAAAGCCATCATAAAAGCAACATGAAAAGCAAATAACCACTTGGAGGGGGAAAAAAAAAAAAGAAGGAAGAAAAAGCCACAGCTGTGATAATGTCAGCAGTGAAGGTTAACCTCTAACTACAGTGGTCTGGTGAGCTTGCTGTTATATTTGTTGAGCCAGCGTGCAGCGATGGCATTCCATATCATGGTCCGTAAGACGATACTGCTGGGATATGATGAGCCACTTAAGGGCGGGTAACTGGCAGTGTGTAACTCCACTGACCAGAAGGAAGCAAATTCTAAGCTTACCCCGATAGACAATGAGAAACAGGTCTTAAACAGCCAGCAAGCAAATTCACACGCAGCCTGGTTTTGCAACTGAAACCTGAGACAAGCTGGGAGAAGCCATTCATCACAATGGGCCGGATCTTCTCTGGGAATATGAGGAAGAGCAGAAGATGTTACTAAACTAAGCCAAAGTTAATGCAGGCCTTTATTTAGTGTAACTTTTATAAACTTCAGATCTAACATGGAAAACAGAATTTGAAAAAGTGATGCCCAAAGAATAAAACACATCTTTGGTGTATGCTTTGCCTAGATGGTTTCACTGGACATCAGCAGTAGCAGCGAGAACTGGCACCCAAAACAAGCGCTGTATTTAGATGCTGAGAGTGAACACTGTGTAAATGTGTGTGTATGAAGGTAAAACCCAGCCAGTTAGGCTTCATAACGGGGGAAAAAATGTAGCATTACACCTGAAATACTGAAAACTCAGTTATTGATACCTTTGCTAATAAACGTAAGCAGATATCTAGGCTAATTTGTCTGGGAATTAATTACAGCAACATTCAATTTACATTCAGTTACATCCCCACAAAGGCTACAACACATTTTGTTAGCTTGCACAGCATCTTAATTTTTCCAAATTAAAATTCTTACTACCTAAGAAATAAATCCTAGCTTCCCTGAATGACGTTTACATCTTCATCTCGTTCATTCTGGGAACACGCCCAACCCTCCAAAATAGTAAACAGTGCAGTTTATTCTTGCCAAAGCTAAAGTAGACATGAACTTTTATATCGCTGGGGGAATAAAGTTCCATTCTGAACTACAAAAAGTCTGTTATATGATCCACTGAAATGAACGGAAACATTAGTCATCACTTAAGTTTTAAGCCAGATGTAAGAGGATGAATCTTCAGAACTGACTTTTGTTTGGAGAACGGGTCCTAGGAGCTAAGGAATATTCGACCTGCAGAAACTGAGAAAGATAACTGGCCCCTTCAGTTGTTCCTAAATTACCAAACAAAGCTTAGATGCAGGAGATACCTAGGGCCACTCTCTTCCCATTTCCCATCTTTCATGGGGAAAAAAGCCCAATCAAACAAACTTTCTTTTCTTTGTCAGAATAAAAAACACCCCCCAAAAAGGGGCATAAACCAATTGCAGATTTGTCTTTTGCTGAGCTCTAAGGAAACTGATACCTCGCTCCGAGTTTCACACCCTCAGCCTGCCTCTAGGTTCCTTTTTCTGAAGTAATACCCTGTTTTAACGGTTACAATTTTAACTCAGAACACAGATCCGCAACTTTTTGCAACAGCGGGTCTCACAGGAACCCTGTCAAGAGCAACAACATAAATCTTGCAAGTTTTCACATGTTTCATGCTCACAATCTGGAATGCTGCCAAAACCGATGACGCATGTCATGACAAACCTAGTGGGTTTATAATTATTCAGTCGAAAAGGAGAGCGATTTGTACTGGTCAAATGTTACATTGCTGCTTGCACAAAATGCTTCATGACCAAAAGACGGTCAATTACTGCAGTAAGCGTGGGATGCAGAGCAAACACAACCTGAACTTCAGCACTAGACGCTGCTGTGCTACACAGTTACTTTTTAACAGAAAGCCATGGAAAGGGAAAATTTATTTCAGTTATAACTCCCTCCCAATTCTAAATAATCTAAAAGTAAAAATTTCAGTAATTTAAACAGAACACACACACACGCTTGCATTGTCACACAGACCACTGCTGGTCCACAAGGCTCACTTTTGAGACCTACTAACCCTTTCTGGAAGGAAAAGGCTTTTAAGAAAGCAAAGGCAGCCCAGCCAGCTGTACTCCTCTCAGGTCCAGAGGTTAGGAGAGGGAAAGAGTAACCACGGATTCCTGTTATGCAGGCACAGCCTGGCCCTGAGCACCAAGAGAGGGGGTTGACCTGGTCCTCACGCCGGGACCTTCTAGCCGGGACTGTCAGCGTCAGACCCCTCGCATTTGAAACAAGCATGGCAGCTTTTTTTAGGTTTTAATTCCTACCTGGTAAAAATAAATCTTCTCGCATTTCTGCTCTGGCTTCTTCAGAGAAGCATCGTTTCTTCAACCACTCAGCTTCGTATTCGCTGGCGTGTTCATCAGGCCATGTAATAGAGATCTTCCAATATAAAATGAAAGATAATTTTAGAACCAAAAAAATTTCAAAAAACGTCACCCAGAACGACCAAAAAAATCCTTAAAAACTACAGAAATCATAGTATTTAGATCAATATCACAGTTAAGCCTTCCCTGGAGCATAATGGCAAACAAGTAATGAAAACCCAACCTGAACATCATCCAAATTCTGACACCTTTTACATATGGTCATTTTCACACAAACCCACAACCTAATTTGCTCTTTTGTGTGGGCTGCTTTCACTGTGGGAGCTGTGCTTCGCAGAAAGAGGAGAACGACAGAAGCTGGCACATCTCACTGGGGAGAGCACTTCACCGCAATTCAGAAGAGAGCAAAAATATCTCCCAAAACACTGACAGCTTGTTAAAAAAGAAAAAGGACAAAACAGGCAAAAAAGAAATGCTAGGAGAGAAATCCCTCCCTTAGTTTTGAAAAAGTCTTCCCTCTTTCAAACAAATTTCAAAAAGGCGTTGTGTTTGTTTTGGTTTTGTTTTTTTTTTTTTTTTAATTCCTGAAAAAAACATGGAAAGAAAGCATATGGTTTTGTTTGTCGTGAACCAGGAGAGCTCAGTGCAGCACACACCCTCAGAATTCTCAAGGCTGTTGAGTAGGTATCAATTCCCGTTTCACATAATTCTGCTCTTTCACATGATGGTAAAACACCGGTATCAGTTTAGGATTAGTGCTGTGCTTTCATCGGTTCCTCGGTAGAAGCGGAAGCAGATAATCCCTCTGCTATGGTAATACATTAGCCTATTCAAAGCATGAATTTACACAGCATTAATTTTGGTAACAATCAACTTGGGAGCCCAGAGTTCCTCAATCTAGGCCCCGGCGCAGGTCAGCCTCTACAAACTTGCCCTGCAGTGGGGCTGCCCCAGCTGCTAAAGGGTTGACTACCGCATCTTTAACACGTTTAGAACTTCTGTAACTGCAAAATGAAGGAAGCGAGTTTGCATATCAAAGGAGCCATGTACTGTTTTTAATAAAACCTAGGAAATCTAAGTGATCTATTAGGTTTTTACAAGGCAGGAAAGATTAAAATCCATAGGGAGGCCAGTTCCTGTCCTCTCTTGCCCAACAGCATCTTTTTTTTCGTGGATAAATGTTAATGTAGACTACATAGATACAGACACAGATGCTAGGCCAGTTCTGAATACTGGGTTCAACTTCGGTTTGAGTGCTTGGTCTAAGACGAAATCTTTTGCACACTGGAAAATAGCTAATAAACTGGTATTTTTGTTGTGGATTAAGGTAATCACTTTGCCATTTGTTTTTCTGATTTTCAAGACGTTTACTTTATAGAATAAAGAGAGGAAAAAAGACATACATGAAAGTGTAATTGAAGCTGTGGGGAATGCCTGTATTTTCTTTTGAGCATCTAGTGACAAAGAAGCATAGAGCACAATTTACAAAGCACAATCACACTCTAAAATCCAAAGCCTGGCTTTCTGTGCTCTCGCATAACATCTATAAAGCGAAGTTTCATAGAAAGGTGGGAAGATCCGAGTTTCCAAAATGGCAATTATTCCTAACAGCTTTGCAAATACAGGGTAGGGTCTGTGGATAAACAAATTGCGATTGAAGTATAACCCGGGACTGCCTCTAATTTACAGGTTTACAGTCACTGTTAGACAAGTTTCATGAGAGAGCGAATGAAGGTTTGCTTCAAATACCTTTTTTCTGTCTGCCAGAGCGACTTCCTTCACCACGATGTTCACGTCCAGGTCCTCCAAGACCAGCCTGCGTGCCCTGGCCGAGCGCAGGAAGCAGTGGGGACACTGGCAGTTGTCCCTCAGCCAGACGCAGGGGTAGCGGCTCTCGCTCCCGTCCTCCCACTCCACGCGGACAAAGTGACCCGCATCCAAAGTTTCCACCTTCTGTATCCCCGGGTTCATGCTGAGCGGCCGGGTGGTGCGGACCCCCAGCGCGGCGTCCTGCCAGTGATGCCGAGTGGTCCCAGCAAGCAGGCTCCTGTCCTGCGCCAGCAGCAGGCAGCACGCCCTGCCTCCGCGGACTTTGGCCCTCAGCAGGACGTTAGCCACGGCCCTCCACATTTGGGCTTCTTTAATGAAATCGTCAGAGCAAGAACACCTTTGTGGAGTTCCTAAAGCACCATAAAGAGCAGTTTTTTACTGAAGGAGTCAGTATAAGAGAAAGACCATTTTAAGATTATTCTCCCCTCCCTTCCTCCTGCCTAAGCCTTTAGGAACATTCATTATCTGTTGCTTATATTTTTTGAGGCGCAGAGGGTGTATCTAGATGCATCTATTAAAAAACCCCTTAGTTTAGCAGGGCTTCAATTTGCCAATTTTCATTTCTGCAGCCAGTTCAATACGTATCACTCAAACAGTCTCTTTTAAAAAGACACCTTGAGATGAGTTCCACAAATCCAAAGCAGGACCCACCACCAACCATGGTCAAAAGCTAAAGCTTTAAAGTACACACATCTTAATTCCTATGGTGGCTCCTATGGAAAAGAGAACACAGCATCCAGCTCTTGTAAACATGACTTTAGCTACAGCAGAGTTCTGCAAAAGCTCCTGTCTCCTTTCACAGCTGGAATACTTTCTATAGATACACTCTTTTATTTAAAACTAGCTGCATGCCATCCTGCAGAAAGATGATGCATCCAAATCTTAGATTAGAGAAGTAGTTCTGGTATAATGTTTTTCTTATTCAGAAACACACTTGGCTTCCCCCTAAAACAATAAATCGTTACATATGTGTTTAATAGTGTTTAACCATTTCAAACATTGCACATTTCTTCAGTATCTTTTTCTGTTGTTTTCTTTTTTTTTCTTAAGCTCACAGGGCAAAATACTGATGCCCCGCCGGGACCAAAGTCTCCCCAGTTATCTCTGCACAGGAAAAACCTCACAGGTTTCAGTATTTTGACTCACTAAGACCTACTGGAGTTATCAGGTTTTTTGAATTTTTTCCTTTGCTACAAGTTAGAACTAGGTTGTACATGACCCTTGGGTCTCCTTTCATTTTCATTTCATCTGATTGAGTACAGAAAATCAGAATATTGATTTCTACTTTCTCTTATTTGCCAACAGCAGTCCCATCGGAACCTAGTAATTATCAACCTTTATCTGCAATGCAGTCCAAGCCACAGCTAGTTTTATGCATACAGACTTAAACCTCTTTCATACCCAGACTGAACAACTTTCCTTTTATATACATAGGTGTTTGTACACAAACATACATATGTAATTATTAATGTGTATCTCCACCTTAATTCTAAAGAATTATTCATGTAATTCAATTTTCCTCCTAACTACAAAAATATTTATACGAGGCTGACTGCAGTCTCCTTCTGAGATTTCTTGGACAAAGTTTTATTACATATGACTATGAAGATCTGATACGTTTTAGGGATTTTAACACGTGATAATTGGATACTTATTCTAATCCCCTTGAAACAAAAGACAAGTACTGGAACAAAATGAAGGTTTCCGCACAACTATTTTAACATACTGTAAACTTTTGCTACATCTGCACTGGCTTCAGGATAGTTCTCTGTTCAGTTCTGATGGTTATTGGTCAGAGCCACAAATACACTTAAGCAACCAAAACATAGTTTAGATGGAATTAGGACAACTAAAATGCAGGAGCACAAGTCACAAAACAATTGCCCAATTGCTTAGGCAACTCACAAGCTGTTGATACGCCTTCCGCGTATGAAGTTATCCAAATCCCCGAAATGGTGATAGTACCCATACCGAAAGTCAGCATGATGCAGACGGAATCGAGTATCCTCACAAATACTCCCTATCCAGTTTACCTAAGATTGGTGAACAGGCAGCTGCACACCAGAAAACTTGTAAGGCACGATAATGGAAGCAAGATCAGAAAATTCCTGACAGCAGGACAATGCTGAATTGTCCAGCACAAAGCATGACACTCGCATCCACTTGAATTTAAGAACACCGCTAGAAAGCGTATGAGCAAAAAAAATGGTTGGATCAGTTCATTCCGCCTGTCTTTCACTGTGTAAGGAATTCGAGCACAGATCACTCTTCCCAGAACCAACTACCCAGCTCCTTTAGGAATATGGATGCTCTTCTCTGTGTATGAAACATAAGCAGGTACCCTGTAGCTATCCGCCTAAGATAAGACCACGAGGACTACAATTTGCTTCTGAAGTATAATGCCACCAGAAAGCTCCTCTGGCTTACCAGAGCGGGGCAGGGGAAATTCTGAAAACTGAGTATACATAACACACCCACCTAAACAGTTCATTACATAGTTCGTCCACAATGTACTTCATACATTCATTACATCCGTCCACCCAGTAGCTCATGCGCCGGTTTTGTACTCAATTTTTTCATCTTACTTAAGCAGCTTACCAAATAATTTAAGTATCATTCACATGCTTAGTGTTTACCCTAAGCAAAGGCTCTTCTTCTTTTAACTTTAGCACGGAGGTTATAAGTACCCGGATGTTGTATATGAACTTCTTATAAATATTCTTCTTCAAAATGGCAGAACAAGGGACCAGAAAAAATATTTAGGCCTTTACTTTCTGACTGTTGACTGTCTCTCAGGGAAGATTCACCACTAAGTTTAAAGTCCTGTGTGAAGCCTGACAGATTCAAAGGGCTGATAGGCATCTATTTTACCATTCAGTTAAGAAATCTAAACTTGCTTCCAAGAGACTCCTCATAGCACTAGAAAACTGCATCAGAAATTTCTGTTATGGCAAGAAACTTAGGTGCGTTTATTGTCTTCCTATCACAGGTGTCACTTAACTAGTATTTGTTCACCTGGTAATGGATAACTCGGTCACACAAAATGCACGGCAAGCAGAATCTCTTCTAAATCCATGACAGTAAGTTTTGTAAATGCTTCAGAACAAAAGGTCAGGCTAAAAAAGCCAGATGCAACCAATCCTGACAGACATGATTTCTAAGATCAAAAAAGAATAAAAAAACTTCTGGAAGTTACTGAGGCGAGTTCCATGTAATTTGTGTTAAAATGGTGAAGGCCACAAGCCAAATGGGAATTTTCACCTTTGCTTGGATGCGACAAGCTTGTACAGCAGGGTTCACCTCCCCTAACATCGTGCAGGTACCACAGTGACTTACACCTGAACATCACATGCAGCATTCCCAATGCTCCGAACTAACAGGCACATCCGGATCGCAATTCAGTTGACCTTGCGAGAAACCTGCTTTAGGATGAGAGGAACCAAACCCTTATTTCCCTCCACTGACCACAAAAAGAGCCTCAGCATCTAGCTCCAATACGGATGTTACACCATCGGTGTTTGCATTCAGCAAGATGACCTTTCGCAGCATTAATTTTGGGGTTAACTGATGCTCCTGTTTACAGACAACCATCGCTACGTACAATTCACTAAACATGACACTGCTGGGAGAATCATGGATGGTGGCAGCCCTAAACTTCACTGCCACACAGAGAAAGCCCCTGTTCCACCAGACTTCAGTTTTTGATGGCATCGGTAAAAAACTCTTGCTCAAAGTACTGCCTTTAAATACTCCCAGTCCTAACAGCCAGAATCCAAAACAGCACTGCATCCTGAAAAGAGAGGGGAGGATCTCCTCGCAGGCCACAGCAGGAGCCTTCGTTAGGTTTAGGGTAGGAAACGATTCCACTAGACGCTTTGCAATATTAATAAAAATCATTATATGTGGCTTTTTTAATATGTAGATCTACTTTGTCTGCTGTTATCCTGCCCCAAGGCTCCAGATATACTCAGCTCTTTCATTTATGTCTATTTATTGGAGTCAATGAACTAGTACCTGCAAAACACCACTGTTAATTAGGAGAGAACTGGGCCCTCCAGCTCTAGGATTATTCATTTTGCTGGTTATGCAAGAGGAAGCCATGAAAATTATTATAGCAAAAAGATTTCCCGTGCGGGGAAGTTAAGCATTTACTCTTTAAACACACCGCAGCATTTGCATTAAACTTCTGTTTCTGTCTTCGCTGTAAAGCAATTGCTCAGATTAGCCACCTACCAAGAGAAATCTTGTAACAATAAAAAGGCTGTTTATTGTTTTCCCCGAGTTAGTCATAGCGTGATGTCATTATTAAAATAGAAACCCAGATGACAATGATTAAAAATATCTGCTACAGCATGCCCTCTAGATGTTTTTTCTTCTTAGATACAAAAATTTGTAGACTTGCAAGTCTAGTTTTTGTCCCATACACGCAGCATCACGGCAGAAACGTCTCCCTTCAGTAGGATTTTTTCCCCATTTCCACCAGTGGGGTGCTAGAGTATTCTGGGTCAAGTTCTCCACCCAGCATGTCTGCATTGGACCACTCCAAAAAGATGTGTCACAGCAACTGGGGATTTTTCACAACTGCTGCTACCTTGGCTCAACCATCCCAGCTAGAGCTTCTGTGCCAGGCGAGCGTCAGGCACATCGAATTCCCTCTTTCTCGCCTGCACCGTGCAAGACCCGGATGGTCCGGCTGACAGCTGCGGGTCACAGACGCAGCACCCAGCTGCTCTGAGCCTCCGAGGGACCACTGGCCTCCAGCGCTCCAAACCAGCAAGGAGGAAGAGGGTAACCACCAACTCCTGCTGGAAGTGCAGGGCAGTGCCAGCATTCCTCTTTCCTGGAGCAACAGATGACAGAAGGCACAGAGCTGGGATGAAATATTCCTCAAGTAGGACCCGCAAGCCCCTAGCTGCCATGTAAACAAGAAACCCCAGTCTGATGGCTCTGCCTGTTTCCAGGGCACTGTAAGGACAGACATCCATCCATAGAGAGAGTGAATTTGTCTGGAAACTGCATGTTATTCCTGATTTCTAATTAAGTGATTTTTATTTATGTTGAGCACATACAGAATATTAAGCCTGCAAACAGCAGTGAAGAACTCAGAACTGTTTATACCAGTATCTTCAGAAAATCCTGCAATTATGCACTTAAAAGTACAGCACAGAAGCTAACTACTACCTTCCCACTCAACGACAAAGAAAACATTCTTCCCCCCTTACAGGTAGGTTTATCTATAAATGGTGCAACTGGGCAAAATGACCATTTCCATTCCTGATCAGTAGTTTGGGTAATACTGTTGTTTTCCCAAAATATTTATGTTAAGATACTAAATACTAGAGAAATAGAACATCATGTCTCAAAAAAACCTGGAGTCTGAGACAGCTGAGCTGCTGGTAAGGAAAACAAACCCAAATGCCTGGCGCTGATAGTGCCAGGCCACTGCAGAAAACACATCTCTTATTCCAGGAGGCTATTGAAGATGCTTAATGTAATCGATCCCACAACATGCATTTTCTTATAGCGTTCAGTTTAGTTTTTCAATCCTTGACAGTTGTTTAGAGGTTTGCCCTGTTATTTTTTTCTTTTTTCTTCATTTTTATGTAAAAGTAGGATGCTAATCTCAAATTAATGGAAATATATTACCAGCAAGAGTTCCAAGAATTTTTACCCCCTTCACCCCTCAAAATTTTAAGGCAGACACGTGCCCCTGTGCTGTTCATTTACACTTGAAATTGTATTCTGTACTAAAATGCGAGCAGAACTCACTGGTTTGCCTAAAGTTAGCATGTTCATAACCATGGTCAAATCAAAGAGCAACTAATAATGCAAAGCAAATTCTCTACATCACAGTTCTCTGCATTTCTTGCCTCTGAACTACTGTTATCTGCCTGAACATGGAAGACAGACACCACACATAACTGCTCTCAGTTATCAGACCACAGGACTTGCAGAGTTTAAAACAAATACTACCAATAGCTCCGATGGGTCACGCTGTCCCTTCTGAACATTGTCCCAGGCTCATGGATTTTCTCTCCACATTGCCCTTACTCACTCATCATCCCCAGCAGCACGATGAGGGTCAGCTAGCAGGCAATTACGATTTACGGTGATCCCCACCACCTGGAGGCTAGGCTGTCTGTCTTCCCCGGTGAAAAGTAACTCTCACTATTCTCTTTCCCAAAAATCCTCAAACCTCACCCCACCAGCCATCATCTACTCCCCGCTATTTACCGACTTTAGCACTGTGTTTATCAGCTTTACCTGCACAGCTACTTAAAATTTAATTCTGGTTAACGGTACAGCATAACATGTCCTCTCCTCACAAGAGCTTAAGAAGCTGCAGAGAAAAGAAGGGTATAATTATTGTGTCACAACCAAGTTTTAGCCATGCCTTAAAAACCAGTTTGCTGTGCCAGAAGGTGGTCCCCGTGACCCTGTGGGACGTACCAAAATTTAACACCGCTGCCCTGGAACCGCCAATCCATCAAAAGCTTTGGCAGCTTGCAGGGAGAGCCCGCACTGGCCCCTGCTGGAACTGAGGTTTTATAGCTCCTAAGCGCTGCTCGAGTCAAAAATCAACGTAAATTGCAGAAAAAGAACAACCCCAGACGAAGCAGAGCAGACGCCTTTGACTGCAAGGCTGAATTATACCCCCTCGTGGCCAAGCGCACCAAAAAAAAAGCCTCTGCAGGAAAACGCCTGCCTGAGGCCGTTATCTCAGACTGCGGCAGAAACAAAGCAGCAAATACCTACCATAAAGGGGGG
>VZSF01006330.1:336996-347683 GCA_013398295.1 Chionis minor
GAAAGGGGAGGGAAAAAAAGGAAAGAAAAAAGGGGAAAAAGGGAAGGGGAAAGGGGAAGGGAAAAAAGGAAGAAAAAAACGAAAAGAAAAAAGGGAAAGGAAAAAGGAAAAAAAAAGGCAAGGGAAAAAGGAAGGAAAAAAGGAAAGGAAAAGGAAGGGGGGAAAAGGAAGGGAAGAAAGGAAGGGGGGAAAAATGAAAGCAAAGATAACGAGAAAAAAGGGAAGAAAAAAGAAAGGGAAAAAGGAAGGAAAAAAGGAAAGGAAAAGGAAGGGGGGAAAAGGAAGGGAAGAAAGGAAGGGGGGAAAAATGAAAGCAAAGATAACGAGAAAAAAGGGAAGAAAAAAGAAAGGGGGAAAAGGAAGAAAAAAGGAAAAAAGGAAGGGGGAAAAGGAAGAAAAAAAGAAAAAGGAAAGGAAAAAATGAAGAAAAAAAGGAAAAAGGGAAAGGAAAAAGGAAGACAAGGGAAAAGATTAAAGCAAAACTCGTAAACAGGGAAGAAAACGGAAGGAAGAAAGGGGTAAAAAAGCAAAATTAGTAAGGGAAAAAAGGGAAGAAAAATGGAAGGAAAAAAGGAAAAAAGGAAAGGGAAAAAAGGAAGGGAAAAAGGAAGGGAAAAAAGGAAGAAAAACAAGGAAAGGAGAAAAGAAAGGGGAAAAAGAGAAAGAAGAGAAAAACCAAACTGAGGTCTTCATATGCCAGATGTAGTCTGCAGTAAACATCACCAAATATGAGAGATGGCCCTTACAGGCAAGATTTAGTGTGACGTAGGCCAAAGAGAGCCTGTGTCGTGGCATAAAACGTGTCTGCTGTTTCAGGCAGAGCAGCCCTTGCCTGTAGCCTCCCAGTGAACGGTGTGGGTTTGTACTGGAAAGACAGCAGGACTGGGTCAGTGATTGTCCCCCTGTACTCGGCACTGGTGAGGCCCCACCTCGAACACTCTGTTCAGTTTTGGGCCCCTCACTACTAAGAAGAACATTGAGGTGCTGGAGTGTGTCCAGAGAAGGGCAACAAAGCTGGTGAAGCATCTGGAGCACCAGTCTTCTGAGGAGCAGCTGAGGGAAGTGGGGTTGTTTAGCCTGGAGAAGAGGAGAGACTGACAGGAGACCTTCTCACTCTCTACAACTGCCTGAAAGGAGGGTGTAGCCAAGTGGGAGTTGGTCTCTTCTCCCAAGTAACAAGCGATGGGACAAGAGGAAATGGCCTCAAGTTGCACTAGGGAAGCTTTAGATTGGATATTAGGAAAAATTTCTTCACCTAAAGGGTTATCAAACATTGGAACAGGCTGCCCAGGGAAGTGGTGGAGTCACCATCCCTGGAGATATTTAAAAGACGGGTAGATGTGGTGTTTGGGGACACGGTTTAGTGGTAACTTGGCAGTGCTAAGTTAACGGTTAGACTTGGTGATCTTAAAGGTCTTTTCCAACTTAAACGATTCTATGATTCCATGAGTTGATTTTACTGCCAAACCCTGTGAGCCGTAAGCTTCAGACAGATGAGCTTCCCGGGAATAAATTTAAAAACAGCATTAACATACCCTCATTGTTTAGTGCCCAATGGCCTCTGGCTGGCAAATACACTAATGCTACATTTATTTGAACAGTGTGTTTTTCATAGTTGAAGGGAGGGAGGGTGGTTCTACCAGATAGAAATATGGCTTGTGTAGGTGAAAGCAATGGTGACATGTAGCACCTACCAGTTTTCGGCTGGAGCAGCCCATGTTCATCTTCAGGTTTTCATCTGGCACTGGACTGGAACCTCCACCTTCTTCAGTGTGCATAAGCTGGTGGCATGACTGACATGAAAAAGAAGAGCTGAGCTGAAAAGGAAAACCTTTATTTTCCTCCTGATGGGGAGCTTTCTCCCAGTTGTGCAAGAGGCACCTGCTCCACTGGGCACCCTGTGGCCAAACTGCGGTCTGCAAAGTACCCAGGAAAGTCCTGGTGCCTCAGTGTAACCAATAAAGGGAAAACCTTCACCGTAAATGTTGCCTGAGCAGCACTTTTCACAGACACTAAAGCATTCACAAAGATGAAAAGTTGGCTAGTTGGATGGAAACGAGTGCACGCAGAAGTGAAAATATCCAGTGACTGTTTAGAGACTGTCTGAGCGTTTTGGCAGTTAAAAAGGGCGAAGACTGAGTCTGCAACTTATAGGAAATTAAATATTTTTGTTGGTAGTTATCATTCAACATCTTCAATAAAAAACAATCGCCACGTGCCAAAGCAGTGGTGTAATGCATGGAGTTGGATGCATTACTTTCGTGTAAGGAAAGAGCGGTAGGAATTAGTTGCTTTCCAATTGGGTCCCAAATCCATTTTCCACCTTTCTTTCAGATTCTTGCCTTGTTTTTTTTTCACCATTTTCTCCATGGAACACACATATTCTTGGTTGTCATGGCTGGCTTGCTGGGTTTTTTATTTTTTAATAAGTAACTAATGTATACCTCCTCCCACACCCCATTTAAATACCTTACTTGAAACCAGGAGCTTGAAAATTCTAAATTGTTTTCAAGGTTCGATAGATTGGGTGTCTGGCAGATAATTGGGTTCATTTCACATATACTGTTAGCAAAATATGTACTGTTTACGAATTGCTGTATTTGTTTATTTCAAAGATTTAATTACTCTTCATTACCAAATAAATTAAAAAAAAAAAAAAAAGATAATTGTGTACCTGCAGATACTTTATAAAGAGTACGTACCTTATTCCCTGGATCGGTCGCTAACCTGCAAGTAGTAGTTCTTAGGAAAGGGCAGCTTGAACATTCTGCCTATTCTGAATGTAGATTGTTGCTTGAGAAGCCACAGTTTTTCATTTCCTGACCCTTATGCTGTTGGTTTTGCAACCTGTTACATTAACACGAGGTTTCTCAAGTATCTTTGCTTCTTTGCTTGCTTTTAGAACCAGTGCACAGCCTATTAAATGCATACTGGCTGAAAGAAAACTTTTTATGTTGTATACATATATAATTCAGTTCTTTTTACTGATTAAAGGGAGAATCAAGTGAATCGTTTGCTTCAAGTGTGGAGAAACAAATCAAGTTGTGTCTAAATAATGTGTTTGGAGGGTTTTAATGAGTGAAATCTCTTATTAGCATAAATTAAGTGTATAAGCATACGTATAAATCTCATCAGGCTGAAAAAAAAAAGAACCAGAAGAAATTTTGTTTAGACCTTAGGAAGAAAAGCTGTACACAGACCAAGAACGGAGATTTTTTTCAAGCCAGAAGGGGACTATTTTGAAGTATTATAAGCATAATAAGGAAGGTGTAAGAATTGAAAGGGTCATAAGTCTCATTCAGTACCGGGAGCGCTCCAAGGTTTGCAAGACCGGGTCTCTATTTTTGTACGGAGTGTTACATGATACGCAAGTGGAAAAGTATCCTAGTCGAGTGGAAATAAAAACAAACTACCTTCAAGATGACATAACTCAGCAAAATATGAATCATTAGTGTTGTGCTTGTGTTTGCTGAGTAGCTATAAAAGCAAGAATTTTAAAGGAGGGCTGCCAGAAGTGCTATATAATGAAAATTTGGACCTTACTTATTTTACAGTACATTTACGTGGCCCTTTACTGTCACAACATCGTTTTGCTCAATGCTGTAGTGCAAACTCCGTTCACTGATTCCCTTTGGGATTTACTCCGTTGCTATCATTCATATGGGGAAGTACGATACGGGGGTGGGGGCTGTGGGGGGAGTGGGTTATGCCGTAGGTTTCCATGTGACTATTAGTCTATGCGGTAACTTACTGCCAAATAAATTTAAGGTTGACAGCAATTAGTAGGCAAAAGGCATTGCAAAATTTAAAAGTCACAGGCTAACAGTCAAAGAGCATAAGCAGCAAAACATCCGTAAGAAGCAAAGTCTGATGTTCGCCCAATAAATTTGTTACCCTGATGTGACAGTAAAAGGCTGCGAACCAGTATTCCCAGTGGAGTCAGACATACCAAAAACAGTGATGTTTTTCCTGGTCCTGTGAGCTCCAGCTCTGCGCGCGTGCTGAGGAGATGTAAGCGGCAACTTAGAGCAGGCCTGGGACAGCCGTGTGGCAGGGCAGACCGAAATGTAGCTCAGAAATGTGGAGGAATTAATATTAAATTCAGTAAGACCATGTAAGTGAATAAATACCACACAGCCTTCATGTGGTTGTGGAACCAGGCACAATGGAAAGGTGACGAGGGTAGGAGCCATCAATCAAGATATATGTAGCGCAGGGGGATGCCTGGCTTTTTGAAAACCCTAATTGCCACAGAAATATAAATGTCGGAAACAAAAACTGGGCCTGGTTGCAAGTTAGCTTCTCGGGTAAACGAGCACAGGGTGAACTTCAGTTCATTCTTGATGTGGACAGTCAGATTTATTACTCTGCACTCATATCAGGGAAAAAAAACTTGAGCGTGGTTTATGTCTTGTTCATTCACTTGGTTTCTTTCTAGGGTTACTCTTCTGAAATTAGAGGATACGAAAGGTATTATTTTAAATTACAAACCTAATAGCATCCCGACTTTTGTGCTGACCCATTCATGAACTAGCTTGTGTTTTGTTGTGCCTTTGCTAGAATCCAGAGTTAATGAGCATATTGCTTTGTAAGAAAGCACCAAAACGTAAAAATAATTTGCAAGGCAATTAGCATATACACCCATATTACTCTGAATTTTAATGCAAATCTCAGTTAAATCACATTAAGTCAGAAAAAAATTCATATTCATTGAAAAGGACAAAGCCTGCTATTAAGAAAAGTTGACTGCTTGACCAAAGAGCTATTAACACAGAATGTGTATGGGAAAGAATTCTTTATCATTACCCAGGTAAAGGCATAACAAGCTCTTAGACAAATTTAAGCAAAAAAGCTGAGAACCTAAGAGCAAAGGCCCACTGAATTAATTGTCTTGGACCTAGCACTAAACTGGAAATCATGGTGATGTTATTTTTGAGAAGGGATGATAAGTAGACAGAAAACACCATCTTGCAGTTTGGACAGTCTGTCTATAGTAAAGTCTCTATTATTTACAGTAAAACCAATTTATATTGGTGATTCCTGTTGCAGTGAAGTGCTTGCAGCGTGGAAGAAGTATGGAAAATGTGATGCAAGTACATAGCTTTTTCAGTCATGCTGTACTCGCCAATATCTAGTGCTGGATAATGAATCTCTCCCTAAGCCAACCTTCTCTGAGGCCTTTTTTTTTTTTCCCCCCCAAAGAAAATTCAGACAGGAATGGTTACTACTACACAGGCAGTTTCTAAGCACTTCAAGAAGGTATACACGCAGCCTAAGGAAGGTTGTCATCTGAGAAAATAGAGAACACTTGGCGTTGTCGTTTCTTATGAAAGAATGTTAATGGCTTGTTGGAGACCATCAGCGATGCCTCCCCAAGGTGAGACACTTTTCAAGGACGAATGACTCTACAAGCCATGAATGACTCTGTCCAAGCCACATCATTAAAAATGTAATGATTATGGAGACCATATGTTTTTCTTGTTACAGAATTAGTCATTAAATTCTGCCTTTTCCAGTTGTAAACTGATCTTGTAGGCAGGATGACAACTTTATGAAGAAAATAAAATAAGCACAGAGTTATAGTCTTTTTATATGTATATATTCTAATAAAAGGGTTTTTTAAAAGCGTGTAGTGGGTTCATTATTTTGCCAGTTTCACATACTTCAGGAATGAAATACGGGCACACAAATTGTTCAATTTTTACTAATGGCTCACCAAAAAAATCTAAGTAATAGAAAATAAATTCCCCAATGGGCTGTAAGTAAAAATACATTTTACAAGATAGAAAAATGCCAGATTTTGAACATACAGGATTACTTCAGGAATAATGGCCGTCAAATACATCTCACTCAACAACACCCCAGCGTTAGCCGAAATCTTTACCGCTCAGAAAAGCAATATCTGAGAAGCGTGAGCAAGAAGCTAGTAAAGTAACATCAAGCCCATCTAAATAATCGATACCAACAGCAACAGATCCACCCAACAGAATTTCTTTGCAAAATACACGTTTTCAAGGTAAGATTGTAACCCGAGTTGATGCTTTCTCTCTGTAGCTCACCAGGTTGTTTCCATCAGCTAAGGCAAGCATATTTTTTGTTTCCGAGGTACATGTCTTGTCAACCTGCATGTGAGCAGGCGACAATGTCGCTTCGGACAATGCACACACCCAGCTTGGCACAACCGGGACTTTGGAGAGGCTTACCGTGTTTTTGGAGGCTTCCCTCCGCTTCGCTCTTTCTCAGGATGGTCCTGGGTAGGTCAGCCTGTGAAACTTTGGAAGCTGCCATTTAGAAAGCCACAATTTGCATCACCCCCTCACCTCACATCCCAAAATTCCTAGTCATCGACTTGTCACGAGGCAAGCGCAGCCTTTTTTTCCCCAAGCTTTTAATTGATGCTGATGTGAGACGGCACATAGAGCTTCTTCCTCTCCACGTGCCTCTCAGTAGACATGAGATTGTCCACAGCAGAGCGCTGCCTTCAAAATTAAGCTGTGCCTCCGAATGCCTTGCTTTGACTCTCAATGACTTAAATCACAGGCTGAGAGGCAAAGAAAATTTAAGTATTGTAAGCTCTCTATGACTGCTCCAACTGCACTACTGGATTTTTATTTTTATTCTTTTTTTCCAGAAAACGTCGTTGTTTGCTCTGCAGTACCATCAACTCTTTAATAAATTCAGGAAACAACATACATTTTGAAAATCTCCAGAACACCATAAAAAAAGACCAAGTCAGCTTAATCTCAGTTTGAATGTCTACATTAAAAAAAAAAGAAAAAAAAAAGCCCAATACTGATGCAATATTTAAACACAACAAGAGGAGCTATTGGGTCAAAGTAGCTGCTACAATCGTCCTCTGCTTAAAAGTCCTTACTGAGTTTTCAATGATAAAAAGACCCTTACTACTATTTGAAATAGGCTGTATAAAAACCACAGGATCTTCATCTCTTCTAAGTAAATAAGTTTCATCAGATAAAAAAAACAAAAGCAGAAAAAATTGTATGATTGTAATATAGTTTTCATAGCTTCTAAAGAACTATTTTGAATTTGAAACTTTAAACTGCTTGGATATTACTAAACATGTAGGTCATGCAGAAACTGCAGACTTGTAAGAGTCATTTAATGTCTCATCTCTGACTCAAAATTGATATGTTTAATATATACATTTGCTTAGACCAGCCAAAATTATGTAAATCAAATTCTAGTCGAGTTAAATGTCCCAAAAGAGTTTTGTACTGGCTTCATTAAATCCACCTAAGATTGAACCTTTTTACTGAACGTGAACTTACACATAGACCAGACTCAGATGTACACATTTTCTTTTTTAAAGAGAACATTTAAAACCTTTTATAATCAATGTTATAGAACAGAATTCTGATTTTGTTTCAATTTCAAATAGAAAACTGCTTATATTTTGCCAAAACATAGTCAAGGGAGGTATTTATCAAAATATTCATATTTATCCTATGAGACATTTGCGTGGATTTTAAAGAGCTGTGGGTTTGTTTCATTAGATGACGACTTACAGACAAGGGCATGGAGCAGAATGAGGTATGCTGTTAATCTCCACGGGTCCCGTAATCTCCTGCTTTGAGAAATAAGTGCTCTGCAAACATTTACTCTCTTGGTGTGCTGCGTACGTTCGGATAATTTGAGCCTGACTAAAAGTTCGCTACTTCAAATAGAAGGGCCAATCTGCTCCAGGCGTATTCAAGAAGCTGTGTTTTACACTACTACTACTACTATTTTGCTATTAGGATTTGAATACTGTTTTTATATGGCTAAAAAAACCGAGCATGGCCTGCCACTTGATTTTCTTTACTGACGTTTACAGTTCATACTATACCAAATGCCTCAGAAAGTGGGTAAGCAGAGACTAAAATGCCTTTTAAGAAGCATCTGGGCACAAATGGATGGAACCTCATGGCACCTTTGACTTCTCAAGGGGTAAGATTCAGAGAGAAAGGAGAGACTGAATGTGAATGAAACGCTCAGGCGCTTTTAGAGCTTGGTCCATCCCAGAAATGCTGTGTGGTTTGCTGTGATAGGGGGCAGACGAGCTTCAGTGGACCCTTTTTGCTCCTGTGTTGTTACATCTAACCCCAGTGGCAAGGAAAGTGTCAGAAATAAGTTAACTTTCAAGAGCTAGAACCTGTCATACCTTCTAACTTGACAACATACTCGAAAATAACACTGAGTAGTTCCACTCAATTCAATCATTAAAATGTTTCTTCTTTTTTCAAGTAGATCTTCAAAGACCCTGGGGATCTAAAGGTGCAAAACTGGTATCTAAAGTGTCCTGCTAGGAGCCACACCTCACCGCCTTCAGCAAAAGCGAGCTGTCTGGATGGTCCAGAGGTTCTGTCAGCACGTACCTTCATCAGACATGTCCCAGTGTCTTCAGCACTCAGGTCCTCGGTGATTTACTTTGACCCCCGGCGCCGCTGAGTAACTTACCAACTGGATGGTGCGCAGACCAAAGTATAAATGAACACGAGCAGGGTTAACAAGATCAGACCTCAGATATGCATCAAACACCTTCTCTTCCAGTGCCAGGAGCTCGCTGGTTTCTTAAAAAGGCTCACAAACTCCAAAAAAATCTGCCCTATGCACCCTTCTGTATCACTGCTTTTAACGAAACTTGCTTACCTCTTAACTCTGTATGTTTTTATTTGTTTTTCTAAAAAGCAAGCTGTTTCACTTGGCAGGATCTACACACTCACAAATTTTTGCTGAAAAGACATATTACAACACGTTTTAAATCAAGAGTGTCTCAAGCAAACCAATAAAAGAAAAAAAATGTGCTTTAACATTGTTTTCAAATATTTATTAAAACAACATACCGACTTCTTTTCATCCAAACAGTGATTCTGCCTGCAGTATCTGTAACCTCGTAGCCATATTACCCCCAATTGACAATTAAATAGCAACAAATCTGAAAACCCAAACAATCCTCCCCCTTCCTTCCCGCTAGGCACTTTTGCTATTGTCCAGGAGCACAAATAATTTTATTAATAGCTTAGCTAGCAAAAGTACAGAGGCACCGACAAGAAGTGTCACTGTGCCGGCACAGACAAAACCTTTTTGTCTGCTTTAGAAACACGCTCTAAGGAACCTGGCTCTCAAATTTGGGATCTGAAACCATCGTCACCACTAGGGCTCCTTCTTCTTCTTACTATAGAAATCTGCATCAGCATTCTCAGGATCTGACATAAGCCTTTTTGGCCGGCTCTTGGGGTTACGATAGCTTGGAGTCCACAGATAAGCAAGCCCGGAGTACAAATCCTGCCAGGACAGTTCCCATCTTTCAAAACGCGAATGGAAATCACAGCTTGCAGTTACGTAGTAGGAGAACAATGTTTAACGTGGGTAGAATACATACCGTTACAAAATGGTAAGGAAGTTAATAGAGGGCCAAAGGTTTCACCCCGAAGGAGAGCAACAACAAAAGCAATTTAAGCATCTCTGCTACACGCGCGCCGGGACGCGGCTGGCGAGCACCGCGCTTTATCCTCCTCTGCGGCAGGTGAGCGGCAGGAGAAGGGGCGATATCGAGACCGACGGCAGGGAATGGGGAGACGAGAAAGCTCCTCGCTTCGCTCTCTGCCCAAAGAGGAACGGCGTAACACGGGGTAACTCTTTAAATACGGGGTGTTAACTTAAACACACCTCTACCCTCCCGCCTTATAGAAACGCGCCGGTTTGGTTAGGAAGTCCAACACAATAAATAAGTTTTTTCCAGGGCGCGGGATGCGTTTGGGCGCGGGGGTGATCCTGCCGGACGGAGCCGAGTCGGGGGGTGGCGGCAGGGCTGAGCGCCCCCTCTCGCAGCCCCCGGCGGTGCGGGGGGGACGGGGGGTGGCGGCAGGGCTGAGCGCCCCCTCTCGCAGCCCCCGGCGGTGCGGGGGGGACGGGGGGTGGCGGCAGGGCTGAGCGCCCCCTCTCGCAGCCCCCGGCGGTGCGGGGGGGACGGGGTGTCCCGGTTCAGCCCCGGAGATAGTCGTTCTTGAGGCGGCTGAGGCGGGCGCCGTGGCTGCGGACGGTGAGGGCGAGGAGGTCGTGCTTGTCCCGCAGCCCGCTGGAGATGTGGCGGGTCTCCCGCAGCAGGGCTCGGGCGTGCAGCAGCAGCCCCAGGAAGCTGTCGCCCAGGCGGGCGTCCTCCCGGCCCCCCTGCTCCTGCCCCTGCCGGAATTTGCCCTCCAGCTCGCTCAGCGAGCGGTCCGAGCTGGAGTAGGCGTCGCTGATCTGGGCGGACTCGCGGCGCAGGTAGGTGCTGTAGCTCTCCTCCCCGTCCAGGTCGTAGGAGATGCTCTTCCCGATGCCCTCCAGCACCCGGCCCGCGTCCTCCACCTGCCGGCCCAGCACCGTCAGCTCCTCCCGCAGGCTCAGCCCGCCGCCCGCCGCCGCCGCCGCCCCGCACCGCCGCTGCTCGCTCACCCTGAAGAGCAGCTGGCAGCGCTCGGGGTCGTCGTTCTCCTCGTAGTCCCCGTCGGGGACGAAGTAGTGGTGCAAGGTGCCGTTGGACATCTCGGGGTAGAGCGGGCCCTGGAAGTACGCCCGGCAGAGGCCGCAGAGGGAGCCCAGCCACAGCAGGCGCAGCGCTGCCGGCATGCTGCGGGCCGGCGGGCGGCCTAGGGGCGGGCGGCGCCGCGCTGCCCGCCCGCCATGGGGCTCCCCCGGCCGCGAT